>CAJDSM010106806.1:62-13724 GCA_903981925.1 Ostrea lurida
CTAAAAATTGATGAATCAGAAAGTACTGCTAGTAGTTAAATTTGGGAACTAAGAGAATGACAGTCTAAGAGTAATTAGCGTACTGTCACAACCACAAGTTCGTTAACTCATAGGAGGATAAAGCGTATTTAACTTAGCTATTAGCGCTGCAAAATTTCAAATAGATTTTAGCCACAAATCTCCGGACTTAAGCTTCAACAATTGGTTCTCAAATAAAATTGGGCTTTTACCAGACTCAAAATAGTAGTAAAAATTATGGGATTTAGGAAGAGGGTGTGGGGTATAAGAGACTGATCGGTTCACTAGATCAATATACCCAAATACTATGAATTTCGACCGATTTCATTAATGCACGGACGATCGAAATCATTACACGCGCAGTGTGGTGGGCTCAATGACATCGAGGTGAATTTAGATGGGTCAGGAGTAAACTTTTCACTTATGAGAATAGACCTACAGGACTGAGATTGGTACGCTACCGACACGTCACTGTTAGACAATCTGCGGCCGAGAGTAAGAAATTTCATTTTTTTCGGGATATTTATAAAGAAGTATCAATGGTACCTTCTAAATGTTCTTAATAATTTAGGTATTAGATACGTAAAGCCTTAGTTGTATTGGACTGATCGGTGATAATTATATTTTTGAATTCGTAAAGTGGAAAAGATTAGTAATACAATATCGTATACGGGTGGAATTTTAATTATATTTTCTCGGGTGTCGCCAACTTATGAGGATATTGGCATCTCCCCCGGGTTGACGTCAATTTCTATGGACTCATGGCTAACGCACCGGGAGGGAAAGTTGTTATACTTGGAATCGGGCCGGAAAAAGAATACACTTTTACAAATTTCCAAAACTGCTAACCACTTTAGTAGATTATACCTGTAGAATTTTTACTATTGGTTTATCTGATAAAATCTTAAGTAGACTTTCCCTCGGAGTCCCTCTAATTTTGGCCAGTATCCATAAGTTCAGCTATAGCAAGCAAAGGATTTATGGAAATCCACTTCACAAAATTCGCCCCGTCTTGCTCATACCGTTCGATCTCAAGCTGTATCGGCTTATCTGGTTCCACGAGGAACTCGTGAAATATATATAGAACACCCTTCTAGTCGATGCACATTGGAATACATAAATGAGGACTATGGACTACCATTGTATCCACTAGACGAACCCGGGCGAAGTAAGAATTTTTACCAAAATAACCCATATTTATATTTTAGATAA
Source organism: Ostrea lurida (assembly GCA_903981925.1). NCBI lineage: Eukaryota > Metazoa > Mollusca > Bivalvia > Ostreida > Ostreidae > Ostrea > Ostrea lurida. Next base: position 1,293 of record CAJDSM010106806.1, read on the forward strand.
CCGGGGTAATTACTACGAAAGAATAACACGAATTCATGTAGGTCGTACAATAATACTGAACTAAAAGTGCTGTGTCAAACGTGCAAGAAACCTCGTCTTCTCGTGATACGGCTTTTACTTTGTGTAAGACGGAAGTAAATTCACAACTGGTCATGAGAGTAAAAAAATATACAAAATCGAAAATTTGCGGTTTTGGAAAAGATAACTCGGAAGGTGTAGAGCGCAGCGAGTGAGAAGGTAATTCGAGCGACCGGGCGTTTCCGGGTGACTGACCATGAGCATAACTTGAGCGTTGGGTAAGAGATAACTTTCTGAAATGGAAGCGTGCACATCAATAATTTGTCGTTGGGGTATACAGGTGTACCTACATCAGCAACGCCAAAAATGTCTGGGAGGAATTTAAAGTTTCCTTCATTATAGGCCAAAAATTCGCGGGGACCGCGCTCACACTTACGCTATATTATCTTCCCATATCGCATATCTCTATCCGCCTGACTGACCCGGAAGGTTGGGACTGGTCCGGGGACTATGCTTCTAATGGATAATTTCCCGGGCTAACATGTTGGTCCTACTAAGGTTGTTTACGATCTCATCTCATCTGGGAAAATTCTTGGTTGACTCTATCTACTCTGATAGTCCGATTCTTCAGTGAAATAAAGAGTGGAACATATGAAATGGAAGCGTAAACTTATTATCGTTATCATGCGACTCTCCTTTCCGGAAAGTGCAATATATCATGAGACCATAATTTGACCATAAACCTAAATTGATTGATAAACGTTTACTGAAGAAGGAGTCAAGTGATAGAAATCACAGAACCTTGATATATCAAAATCAAACTTTTCAAAAGAAATGTTATCCGATGAGTGATACAGCATCAGTCGTGAGAATGATCATGGTCATTCCGGTACTTGATTCTCTGTATTACCAGACTATTAGCGAATGCTTAGACAACGACCCTTCTTACGTTTGGCCTTAGTAGTGAGGTTTAGACCACATGAGTTAGGGAATTGGAACTCTATTTATGGTGACACAAAAAATTTATAATTAAAAAGTGAAAACTATGATTAACTTTTCCATTTATCTTTAACGATATTAATAGGCAGTATTGGTCCGGGAGGGACGCTTTTGTGCGTTATTCAGGATATCCACAACTAATTTCAAACATATGAAATTCATTTCCGGTCGTCACTCGCTTGTGAGAAGTGACGATAAACTCACAATTGTACAATAGCGTAATAAAAAATCCGTATTTCTCAGGCTTCAAATCCTTTTTTTACATAATTCACTCGCCAGGCCATCCAATTCAAACTTATCTACAGCTAGATAGCAATTTAAAAAGAACACTTTAACCGTACACAGACCCATCCTTATGTACACTGTTTCGGTTGCATGATCAGCCTTGCCTCGACAACTAAGCTACCTATTGTAGATTTGTGTTTTTGTTTCTTGTGAGAATCATTGTTAATGCTCCATCTTAAATATAGAGTGCATCACTTTACCTCAAAAAAAAGTAGTGATAAAAATTAATTGATGCGAGTGAGCCCTCTGATTAAAAGGCGTCGTCTATTGGTTTTTCATCTCACGCAAAGAAGGGCCCGATGTTTTTTAAACTATCAAAAAGGCCCTACGACCAAGGCTGTAAGCTAAGGTGTCCGGAAACTTATGGAGGACGGCACGAGAAACATGGAGACCTAAGTCGGCTCAAAAAATCTGCGATCCGTAACCGATCGCGTATTCACAAAAAATGCAATCTACATTGCATCTACACTGTACTAATCATTATTGGCGTAAAATTTGTCTCGTCCTGCTTCATGAGCTGGAGGTACGTAAACTCTTTAAGAAAATGCTGATGAAGCAGCTAAATCCCTGGTATTTTGGCCGATGACTGTTTGTTTATATAAGCATAGTCCACCCTTAATTAATGCTTCATCCGGTAACTACTTCCTCGTTTTAACCACGATAGACAGATGTATAGCTTTGAAATAGAAAAATGAATTTCCTATGAAGGAATGGGAGGAAACTCAGGAGCTAACTCAGTATATGCCTAAAATTCATCCCGCGGTCCTTTTTCTCTTCGAAGTCTTGGAATGGGAGCAGCTCGAGAGTTATGATCCCTGCGGTTGTGAGGTGGGCATCGCGTCGACATGCGTGAGTGGATAGCCGCGGGCATTACCGTAAAGGTGGAAGTGAGATCCGTGGTCGGTGGTCTCCGTGATTGACACCCCCCTGCATTATGAATGGTGCCTAGTGGTTGGGTTCTCGGGAGGACAATTGAGAAGGGTAGGGGTTGACTGTAGTTGTAGATTGTCGTCTTCCAGGTGGAGTGGTCCAAGTGTTTGCGTAAGGGAAATAGAGTGGTAGGCCGAGCGGGCTAGTACTTAATAGCAGGAAGAACCCTGTGCTTGCGTGTAGTGTTGGTGCCTTACTTTGGGGAGTGGGTGAGGACTGTGTTATCTGGGAGTATACCAGTGGGGTTGATTGGGGTTCTTCAGGGGGACCATGAGTGAGGGGTCGGTGTTGGTGGAGGTTGTGTACCCACCTTGGGAGCGTTGGACATGAGAGTGAATACGCCAGGGGGGGAGGGTTAATGCCACGTTGTAGAGACCAGATGGACGATGGGCAAAGTTGGAGCGGGGGTCACCGACCTTGGTTTGAGATCCTGTAGATGTCTGGGTTAGAGGAATTCTACGGGGGACCTCAGAATTGAGGACCTTTGTGAACATACAATAGTGAAGAACTGGTTCCAGCTCTAAAACGAATGTTTTGTAGGTGGGGGTAGTTCCCGCAAAAGGAGGTGAAATAGAATCCAGTGTTGTTGGGAATCCTCATCCATCCAAAAACATAGTAGAAACGTTGAAATGAAAAAGCCATCGTGACCTTGGTGTAGTTCAAGTTTACAATACGGTGTATTTTTTTTTTTTTTAGAAAAAAAACGTTTTCGATAGGTGTTTAAAGATTTTGAAAACTTTATTTTAACAATTGTGTCTCCATGGGAAAGAGTTTTTAAATAGCTCCATTTTCGATTGGACGATAACAAAATCTCAAACGGTCGGTGATGAATGGACATTTTAAAATCCTTTATGTATCGGTTTCAAACGCTGTTTTTGGTTTCTCGTCAAAACATATTCGTGAATCGTAGTAAAAACGTGAATTAATAAAAAGCGAAGGAATCTTGTCCTTGATTTAGGTCAATTTTTTTTTTTTTCTTTAACGAAAAGGAAATTCCTTACGTGTTTATATTTATAAAGATTTTAAATAAGTAGTTTATTTAACACTGGGTCTCAAATGGGTACAATTCTTTACGTATATGAAATGATCTAAAGAACAAAAGTCCTTTTATCATACTAATCTATTGTTTATAGACAAAGGGTTAAAAACAGAACAACTTGGATTAGAAAAAAACGTTATAGATTCGTTTTTGAATAAGGGTAATGGCGTTATACGTCTTAGTTCATACGTTAAACCTTGGTCTGACGTAAGAGTATACACATTTGTGAAAGTAGATCAGAGTGTCTCGACATTAGGGTGAGCGAACTGTGTGTTCTTTATCGGATAACAATTCAATATCAGAGAAAAGGCTTTTTTTTCCAAAAGATTATCCCAAGAAATGCCAACGTTTAACGTACATTTTCAGTACGCTAATCTGACGTATTTAAAAGAACGGTTGTAACACGCTCTAGTTGTCATGGATAAAATAAAAGAAAAACCGAGAAACCTCTCCAAGACGTTCATTTACAGTTCAGACTCCATGGAAGAAGGACAATGTTAAAATGTTTCCATGTAGATTTTGCGGACTTGAATTAAGAGGATGGATCGAGTGTTACCATCACGAGATATTACACATTTCCACCGAGGAAAGGAGATCATCTCAATTGTGGTAAGAAAAAAAAAACTAGTGTGTTAAGTATGTTATGTGTTACTCCTAGAATTGGATTTAAAAAAAAAACGTTTTAATGAAATCAACAAAAACGATAAAAGAATGAAGTTCGTGTAAAGACGTATAAGAATTATATTTAGGAAAAAAAATATGAAAAATTAACTCAAAAAGAAATGATCATTTTATCTTTACAGTTCTCACGGCGACACAAACCAACTATGGCGGGAATTAGAGGGTATGGATTGTGAGGAAAACACCAACAATGCTGATCAAGATACAGAATTTACGAATATTACAAATTGTACTTTCCATGAAGCTGATTCCCTGTTAGAAAATATACCCGAAAATCAGTTGATACAGTCAGACAAGAGAGAAAATAGAGATGAAGATTTTATGGACGTGGCTGACTGTACCTTTCATGGCTCTGATTCACTTCTAGAAAATATCCCTGATGATCAGTTTATACAGCAAGGCCGCGGTGAACGGGCTATAAATTAGACCTCCTGAAATGAAAGAACACTCGTATCTATGGGTGTGAGGGATGTTAATTACGAACTAACCTTTAATGACCGAATCTTAGCTGACAACAGGAGGATGGTGGATATGAAACGTACCCTTCGAGAGGCTTTCCAAAAAATGATAGATCACGTCAAGAAAGATCTCCACCCCGGTGACATTATGAGGGGAGTTATATACAACGATCATCTGGATCTACCGATCTACATTCCCTGTAGGAAAATGGAGGATATGACACCAGAAGTCATCATGGAAAACCTCGTTTCTGTGCTCAACAGTAATGAAGATGTCCCCTTGGACTCCTCTAGTCATATCGTCCTGGGAGCCATCAAATACCCTCGCGGAGGTAAAGGAAAGACATTAATCTCATTGCAGGAGAAAATCGGTAAGAAGAAATCCATTGTTCGCATTAACAATACAGATAACCTCTGTCTAGTGCGAGCAACCTTAGTTTCCTTGGCCAGTCTCAGTAAAACAAGTGATGCTGAGTTGAAAAAATGTAAGTCAGAACACCTTGCACTGGACAGGAGAGAAATACTTTTAAATTTTCACAAATGTTCCAACTCTTATTATCAAAAGATTCGTGGTAACCAGAGAAACATTCAAGACCTGTTAGCGAAAAACGTCTCTGAGGAGTTGGATATCTCTAGTGTTCACCCCCTCTCCTACCAAATCATTCCACGCCTAGAGGAGTATCTGAATGTCAATATTTATGTCATCAGTGCTCGTCTTTGTAACAGATTCTCATATGTGAGCCAAAACAGTGATGAAGAAAGGAAAAAAATATTTCTGTATCATGTCAATGGGGAAGAACTTGGGCATTTCCATGCTATAGTGAATATTTCGGGGTTCTTTACCAGTTCGTACTTTTGTCAAAGCTGTCTCAAGCCATACAATACCAAAACGAGACATAGATGTGACCAATACTGTAATGTTTGTCTCTCCGACAACTGCGTGATGAACTCACCGAAGATTTGTCCCGATTGCAACCGCACCTGTCGATCTTCGAGCTGTTTACAGAGACATCGAACTCGTTCCGATAAAGGGGTGTTACCCTGCGAACTTATGTACAAATGTCTGTCGTGCGCGAAAACATGGTATCAGGCAGATTTGGCACCCTCAGCTCACAGGTGTGGCTATTACACTTGCAAAAACTGTGGGGAGTACGTGAATCCGGAACATCTGTGCTACACGAAGCGCGGTGGTTCTTCCGGTGAATCAAATCGAAAATACATTTTTGCCGATATTGAAGCATCTCAAAAAGACGAGTTATTACAGTGTGACAGTGGTTACAAACCCCTTCACCGCAAAGATTGTCTTCAGTGTCTGGAATGCAATGGATTCTGTCAGGACTGTCAGATGTGCCAACACTGTTTCAGGAGACAATGTGGAAAGTACAAGCACACACTCGTTCTAGCCGTCTGCCAGACCGCCTGTGAGCGTTGCCAGAAAATAAACCTCTTTCCCGACAGCAAATGTGCATCTTGTGGTAGTCGATGTCAAAATTGCTCAAGTATCGATAAGAAAACCAAACAGTACAAGTTACCGCCCTGTGCCGACACTTGCGGATTTAGAGAAAAAGTGTTTACATCCCTGTACGAACTGGGGGCGTGGATGTTTAGTGAAAATCACAAAGGATACACCGTATTCTTTCACAATCTCAGCTACGACGGAATGTTCCCTCTTCAATACTTACTGTCTCAGTCTGTTCGTCCGTCGTTTATCATCTATAGAGGCAGTAAGATTCAGATGTTTGCGTTGAATCAGTTCAGTATCAGAGTTATAGATTCATTCAACTTCTTGCCGATGGCACTATCAAAACTACCAAAAGCCTTCCAATTGGACTCTCTGGCCAAAGGTTATTTTCCTCATTTCTTCACTTGCCGAGAAAATCTTAACTACGTTGGACCCTACCCTCCCGCCGAAATGTATGGTCCCAATAGCATGTCCAGGGAAGGACGGAGAGACTTTTTTGTGTGGTACGACACAAAAACCAAGAGCAACGAAATCTTTGATTTTCAGAAAGAAATGCTAACCTACTGTCGCAGTGACGTTGACATTTTACGCCGGGCATGCCTGACATTTAAGGATCTACTTCAAGAAGTGACAGGAATGGACGGGGGAGTTAGTATAGATGCTTACGATTCATGTACCATTGCCTCCTTGTGTATGAATGTGTTCAAAACGAAATGTCTGTGTGAAGATTGGAGAGTACTGGTTAAAAAAGAAGATGAGGAACAATGGTTGGACGCAAAACGACTTAACGGTAGATGCACCGTGTTTCATGATGGAGAGTGGATGAGACTAAAAAAACTTGAAACGCTCGGGTTCGAGATTCAGAAGGATGTTTTCGTAAAATCCCCCGTTGCCAGACCCCCACCTAACGGTTACCATTCGCAGGTGCGATTCAGTAAAAAATCCATCGCCTGGTTGGAATTACTGCGTCATCGTGCACTCACTGCAGGTAAAAGACTGGATCTTCATCACGCACTCTGTGGGCACGGAGAATACAGAGTACCGGGTACTTTGTACTCGCTAGACGGATATGAACCTCCCAGTCCTGAAAACCCTGCTGGTGTGGCGTACGAGTTTTACGGTTGTTTCTATCACGGATGTCCTGTCTGCTATCCGTCTCGAGACGCTGTGCTCATACCCGGAACCCAGGATAGAGCATGCGAGCTGTTAGCAAAAACGCGTAAAAGGGAAGCAGATCTTCGCACTCTGGGGATGAAAATTGTCACCATTTGGTAGCACGAATTTGATGCACTACTTGCTTCGGATCCTGACGCACACTGCTTTGTTGATAGTTTAGATCTGGTGGAACGCCTCGATCCGCGCGACAGTTTGACAGGCGGAAGGACGAACGGATGCGTATTGTACAAGAGGGCTCCACAGAACACGAAAATTAAATACGTAGATTTCACGTCCCTTTACCCATTCGTGAACAAGACCTGTCGCTATCCGGTGGGCCATCCTGAAATCATCACTCGCAATTTTCGGGACCTCTCCAATTATTTTGGTCTCGCAAAAGTGAAAATTCTCCCACCGCGTGGTTTGTACCACCCGGTCTTGAGTTACCGAACGGGAGGAAAGTTAACCTTTCCACTTTGTCGTACCTGCGTAGAACGTCAACAACAAGAACCCTGCACGTGTTCGGATCAACAGAGGACGTTACTTGGAACTTATTGCACGCCGGAACTTGAAAAAGCCTTAGAAAAGGGTTATTCACTCATCAAGATCTATGAAATTTATCACTGGGAGGAATCTAGTCAATACGATGCAGCTAGTAAATCGGGTGGTCTCTTTACATCCTACATTAACTTGTTTTTGAAGATAAAACAGGAAGCCAGCGGACCCCCCGAATGGGTTAAATCAGAGAGCGATTTGATGAAGTACATCGAAATGTATGAGAAACGTGAAGGAATTCGCTTAGATCCGAGCAAAATTCGATATAATGCGGGTCTAAGAAGTTTGGCTAAGCTACTCTTAAATAGTTTTTGGGGTAAGTTTGGTCAAAGAATGAATCTCACACAAAATCAATTCCTTCACGATAGCGAAGCCCACATTCTGTTTGAAATGATGTGTGACCCCACTGCAGAGATCCAAGACTTCAACATCGTTGATGATAATCACCTGTTGCTGTCCTCCCGAAGGAAATCTGAAAACATGTGCGATCCCGGCCACACTAACCTATTTCTGGCTTCGTTCACGACCTGTTGGGCCCGTCTCAAATTGTACGATCTTCTCGATTTATTGCAGAAACGTGTGCTCTACTGGGACACAGACTCTGTGATTTACATGTGCAAAGAGGGAGAACCGGAACCGCCGACCGGAGATTATCTCGGTGATCTCACCAACGAATTGGATGACGGTGATTGGATCACCGAATTTGTATGCAACGGTCCAAAAAATTATGCTTATCTGACCCGTAAAGGAAAACAAATTTGTAAGGTAAAAGGATTCTCCCTGAATTATGCCAATTCGAAGATCATTAATCTGGAGGGCATGAAAGATGCCATGTTTAACCGAGAAAACCCACATCTGTCCTACCAAACAGTCAATTCTAGCAAGATCTGTAGAGATAAACTGTGCTCGGAAATTTATTCTCGAGAGGAAGTAAAGAAGTATCAAGCCGTGTACACGAAGCGGGTGGTACAACCAGATTTAACCACGCTTCCCTATGGATTTTAAATGACAAAAATTTGTGATAATTTATACATGTACGTATTATATGAAAACCATGTTCTTAGATGCAATATTCTGCTCCCACTTTTGATGAATTTGACTTTTTTTTTTTATCTTGAAATCATCTTGGGAATTTAATGACTCACTCACCTTACTGTCCATGATGTTATAGAGTAAACATACAACATAATCAGATGTTTATTTTATTAGTTTTTAATTTTAAAAAAATCACACCAAAACTTGTGTCTGTGAACATTTTTTATTGAATTGAATGTAATATAAACATATCGATGTATTCCATGATTATTGAACACATTTTTGTTACGTGAAATGCTTGTCAATAAAATAGTCGATATACAGAGATAAACAATTTTTTTTTTTTAAATTAAAACTTTATCCATTCAGTTCTAGGTTTCTTAGCAGGGCGTAATCCCGGAGGCGAAGTAGCCTTTCGCTTGCGAGATCCCGAGTAGATGAATCCAGATCCACTTTGTCGGGAAGGGGGTTTAGGCGGCGAAGATATCTTGAGTGGGGAACTAATCGGTTCCTGAGTATTCACGCTCTGATCCCTCGTTGTGGGGGGCTCCTGAACTTGTTTCTTCTTCATGTGATTGTACGTCGTCTTTCTGACGAGAACGTATTCTTCTGCCATTGTCTGTCAGATAAAGTTTGAGAATCAAAGTAATGACTTCCGGTTGTCTCTTGAGTAGTCGTTTTACTTGCGTGTTGCCTACCCGGCGGTCACTGACGGACTGAACGAGTTTTTTGTATCTTCTCAATTTTATTTTGTATCCCTTTGAAATGGATGGTAGACCCATGTACAGGTTCATGGTAACTTAAAATATCTCAGAAGCGCAGTCGAACTAGTGGCAGGCAAGAGGAAAGGACGTGTACAACCAAGAAGAAAAACGTACACAATCCAAAAAGAAAGAACGTTCACAATTCAAGAAGAAAAATCAAAACGTCAACCCGTCAAACGTCTCCCTAAGAAAAAAGGGACATTAAACCCTTCACCGACAAACAACAGGCAAGGAACCCATATTCTAACGGAATACAATTTTTATTTTAAAAGAAATGGCGTCCTGAGCGAACTCAAACTTCCATGGCACAGACCTCGGAACTCGATCTCTTTAGTGACACGCAAATCAAGTGGCAGTACACAAATTGTATTTCTGTGAAACTAGACCATTCGTCATTTGACACACGACTCTGCACGCTCGAGTTTTCGGTCCGGGTAACGGCAGCGAACATCTCGCTCCCGCAAGAGTCGTCTGTACGTGAAGGCAAAAATCACCAAAGCAGACGGTACAGCATTATCGGATTCAGAAAAAAACGGCATCGTTAATTTACCCTTACAGTCCTGTTTCTCAGATCGACGTTTATTTCAACGAAAACTGATGTCTCAAGAACGCCAACAAATATCCTTGAAAGCTTACTTGAAAGTCCTGTTATCCTCCGGATTAGATTGCAGTGACACTCAGTTGAGAACTCAACTCTATTTTCCGACGAAACCAGGTCAACGATCCGGACGCCAAGGTGGGGAATGAAGGACTTAGGAAACGTTACGTCTTCACGCAACAGTCGAGGACGTGTCCACTACGCGGATTGTTTTACCTCGACAAATATCTGATCAATGCGTGACAGGTACAATTAAGACTGTTTCGTTCGAGAAACAATTTATAATTATGAGTAAAGAAGCCAGCCCAACTACAAAGTCACCATCTTAGACCCGTTTTCAAAGCGTGCAAAGTCAAGGTGGACAGTGCGTTCTCCTCAATCACCCACATCATCACAAAACGCCGGCTCGATACACTAAACTACTGAAAACCGATGTCAAAATGACTACCATCGCAGATAAGACCAGTGAGTTTTACTGGGACGACGTGTGGAACGGCAGCGGCCCTCGCGAATGTACGTCGCATTCGTCAATCAGGCGGGTGTCAACGGTAGTTACACGAGAACCCCTTCAATTTCCAACACTTTAATCTGTCCGAAATCGTCTTGTAGTCAATGGAGAACCCACTCCCGTTCCCCATGAAGTTAGACTTTGGTGACAACCAGAATTACGTCACCCCCTCTGTAACCTCTATCAGCCTCAGAAAGATGGTACAAGATTCCAGTTAATCATAGATCGATTTCAAGTTTAGCAAAGATATGCCATCTATGTCTTTGAACTGGACCCAATGACCTGAGGAGAGGGACTATATGAACCTCGTACATCAAGGAAACGTGGAGTATACGCTCGCTTTGCACAAGCACGGACTCACCATCAGTGCCGTGCTTACTGTGAGAGTCCAGGACTTCTACTTGTCGATCAAGCCAGGAAATTAGACAGATTTAACAACAATGGACTCTGCAGATGTATGAAATTGTCGACAGATTACCACACCTCAAGCCCCATTTCCAAGGAATTTATGCTGCAATACACTTCCCGATCGTCTGACTCGATTTCGAACACATCGTGTGCAACACCGATCCATCAGACAAACGAGGCACCCATTGGGTAGCCTTTTGGTTTAAGAATCTGTACGAATGTGAATTTTACGATAGTTTTGGTAGACGACCCGAGGAGACAATGAATACCTTAGAACTTTTATAGATACAAATTCCTCCATTTGCTATTATATAACACGTGCAAGTACACCTATGACGCTGCTACCTGTGGATTTCACGTCCTGTTTTACCTGTACCAACGTGCTCGAAACATTTCGTTGTATAATATTTTAACTCTTCTGAGTGAATTTCCATCGGACGATTATGTTCAAACGTTTGTCTTAAAAAACATGATTTCGATGTCAAAGGATTACTGTTTGAAATGTTGTTAAAATTGGTGTGATGTTTTGTGTTTTAAAATACAACTGTATATTTTGAATACGTGAATTATTCAACTTATCACATCGTAATTTTTATATCTAATATTGTTATTACTTGATAGTGTGTCGCATTGGTATGTATTTTTGAAATAAAAAAATATATAAACAGTATACAAGTTATAGTGAAATTTGTGATAAAAGTAGAGGACCTAGCATCATCACAATCATTACGTCAACGGATCTTAGAGCGGCAACACGGAAAATGAAATTCAAAACCCGACATCCTTGCAGTCGTTGGAGGTACATGTCCGGAAAAACAACTTAGTGTGGAACCTGTTTAAAAACGGAGAGGAGATGTTTGACGTACCCCAGTAAGATTCATATTATTACCTAGAAGATCAACCATCGTAGACGACATGCAAAAACCCTTCCGGATTTCACTACTTATAGAGTTTACCGACCAGGGAGAAACTCAGAGATTGGTGTGAGGAATCTCCTCACACGGTAGTCATTCTGGACAATATGATACATCTCGTCACCAAGAGTCCGACGCCTTACATCTCTTTCAGACCATGTTTCTCATTCTAACTTGACAGCCTTCTTACTATCTCAGAATCTTTATCCACTGGGAGTGTATTGCCAAGAGCATCTTATCTAAATTGTCAACACGTCATCTGTTCAAGAACGTGAGAGACAATAGACAGATCATCACCTTTGGTAGTCAGGTGTTTACGGGTCGCTCTAAATTTTGGATGGACGCCTACGCAAAAGCCGTGGGACGAGCCTACGGTTACATTCTGGTAGATTTGACTCCTCATTGTCCTGACGACAGACGATTAGAACAATCTCTTACCCGAGGAGGATATACAATCGTGTACCAGCCGAATAAATATCGGGAACGGAACGGAGAGGTTCATCATCATCATGTCCGTCCGAACAGACGTCACGACACGTTCCTGAGATTTCTTTACGAATCAAACCCAAACAGAAAAACATTTGATAGACCTGGCCAAAGATCAATTGAGAGCTTTCCACGAA
>CAJDSM010106829.1:81-14465 GCA_903981925.1 Ostrea lurida
TCCTATACATCAAGAAGGAATTCTCTTGTTAAAGACAATTTATTTGGGCCAAGATTTTTGGGGAAAAATTAGCATGCTGTTCCTTTTTTAAACTTTATTCATTTTTTTTTGTGTTTGAATACTATTGTAACATATGTGTTCTTCAATTACAGATATTCCAATGGATTTTCCTGCTCGATATGATTAGAAAGACGGATTTCCCGATATTTTCTTTCATTTTTTTCCTTAAAATAAAAATAATAGTACACTGATAGAATTTTGTTTTCATTGTCTTTCATCTATATTATACATTCTGCCTTAACTTTTCAATACAAATAGTTTGTAAGTAAAAAGAAGGGTTATAACAAAAATGTCATTTTTTTCCGTTTATCAAAAAACAAATTCTTTAAAAAAATTCAAAAATAAACAGTTGAAGACCTATATTTAGGCTGTTGCCATTTTTCATCATACTTTATGACTGAATTATACGCCAAAAAAATTGATCAACGTTTCATCCACCTAATTTTGGAATGTAAGGGAAATCATTATAGAATAGATAATACAGTTAGGAGGAAATACCCAGCATTGGAGTGTTTTTCCCTAGACATTTTTTTAAATTTATGAATTGCATGTAATTGATTATCTATGGAAATATACACATTTTTGTACTCAATAGTCTACCATTATTTTTTTTGCAGGAGCATATGACATCACAAGAGCATCGATCTACCTCAAGATGCTTTGCGTCTTAGTCTGATGACAAGAGGCCGCTGTACACTTCTGATGCATATTTTTTGACATATGAATGACGCCTAAAATTGTTTCATTGTCTTTGGCAACGCCTATTGTGAATGAGATGCTAACAATGTAACTCCAACAAACCAGCGACTTTTTAGTTATAATACCCGGTTGCAGATGGAAAGAACTTCGCTACAAATGTTATACGAACTCGCTACTAGGTTTTGATGGGATCGCCTGATTTCACTCAATTGAAGCGCTGTGGACCGATTGCGAAGTTGGCGTATTTTAGTACGCTCCCATAACCATTTTGAAAAAAATTAGAACCACAGTTGTATTTAGAAGATTTGTTGATTTTGTTTTTTATTATTTCTTCAAAATGTTTTAGGCTGGCAGGTATCCTGAAAGACAAAAGAATACTTTAAATGCAAAGGTACACACATGTTCGTATCGTTTGTATCCAATATTACACTTCCAGAAAAAATCATAATTAATCTTGTATAAATACATATAGAATCCCTTTCATCTTTTTTATTACTATGGCATTTTGCTCAGAGCTCGGCGTTGCATACTTGTCTCAATCCCCCTTTTCTACATGTTACTCAGAACTCATTCGCATTGTTCTCGCGGCCACATCTACATATTGTCTGACAGGCGCGAGATCTTCTAGGTTGTTCCGAATGTTTCTACATGCACTTTCTAGCCTGGTTCCCCTGGTCCCATGCTCTATGTTCCGCGTCGCTACTTTAGTCAGGGAGCCAGGCTGGGACCAGGCTACATACACTTCCAAAAACAGAGAGGTGTGAAAAAGTTATTGCTGCATTTATTTCAGAAATAACCACAATCTGGCATCTTTTGGATTTTATAGATTGATTGATTATTTGTTTGTTTTTCTTCCCGTTGAGATATTTTCCACTCATTATTATTGAGACGTCACTTATTGCCGGTGGAAGACTTGCAAATTTAGACCTATGCTTAGCACTCATCGGCTTTTAGCAGTGAGGGTTATTTTTGCGTGCCAACACTAGCTGCGACATGGGTCCTCGTTTTAAGGTCATATCCGAAAGACCCGTGATTCTAACTTCAAAATGCCGAGCTCTTGACGAAGGAAGCAATTCATCCTCTTTTAAACGTCTTAACAGCTTAGGTTTGAACACTGATTTTATAGATAATTAACATTCATTTGCAAGGTTTTAGGCTTCTTTTAAGACTCACATTGAATCAGTCATATTTGCCATCTTGTGAGGTCGTCACGGCACAGTTCCATTTCAAATTCATCAAATCCGCACTCATATTTACAAGAACAGTCTAGCCTCACTTGGTCCGGGCCCATAGACTGGGGCGGGGTCTGTATATACCGGCTCATATTGTAATTGGTAGTAGTTCACTTCCTGCTCCTGGGGCTCTGAAATAACAAGAATCCATTTTTGAAATGAAAGTTTGGTCTATTTACAATGCATTTAATTTATATGACATTTTAAATCTTTGAAAATAAACAAAAATTAACACAAAACATTTGGCGCTCAAAAAGGTTTTTTTTTTGCTTTTGTTATAAAGTTTTTCTCGTGATATCATTAGTACATGTTTAGATTAAATTGAAAAAGTAAAAAAAAGCTTTCGAGAAGCAAAATGCGTGTTTACCCAATTCCAAAAAAAAAAAATTCAACTTTCCAATTTTTTGATTTCTGAGATAACAATAAACTTCAAACCCTGGACGAGGAAACATATTATGAAAATGGATTAAAAGTGTTGATTTCCTTGGTTGACAAATAAATGCATTAATTTGAAATTCTTGGGAAAATTCAGCATTATTTGAGTTGACATGTTCAATCCAAAGTGTAAACCTAAAACCGGTTCCGGCATTTACAGTTTTTCAGAATCAAAACATTCACTTCAGGCGTTTACCAAAGAGAAGTTGGATGTAGGATATGTGCCTGTCAATTTCTCTTTTTGAAGGAATACTTGACCCGTGCTCGATTTTGTGCGAGTCACATGAGAGTGATTATGCCTTAGTGATTGGTCCGATGATCGATTGTAATTCTAAAATTGATCGGTTTTACCAATATCGATTACAAAATTACGCAATCAAAAGTCCTGTTCAGAACCAAGAAATAAAATGGCGGAGTAACAAGGCCCGGATAGTTTTCCGTCTTTAGTTTTATTTCAAATGGACTACATGCTATAGTCAAACACGCGAAGTCACCGGTAGTCTTTCTGTCGATTCATTCCCAGGAAGCATTTCATATATAGGTTATACTTTTGTCGATCGTTTCCGAGAAGCATTCGTATATAGAAAGACCCCGAAATATTTTTCAACAAGGGGAAAATAAAGGGCAATCTTTCTGATTTTATTAAAAATTATTAAAAGCGATGTTAACAAAGTATCAAACGTAATACATAGTCCAAAAAAAAACACGATTATTAATCGATCGGATTTCGATACTTTCAAGTACATGTATTTTAGTGTGATCGATTAGGATTTCAAAACGATTGCCCATCACTACATATTGTCAGAACTCTTCGTTTTCTTTTCCTTTACGTGCACGCAGATTAAAGTTTGTACAGCTTTATATTTGCGGAAAAACAACGCACAACACCGCGAAGATTAAAAAAAAAAACCCAAAGAAAAATCCGTAATGGGATGTAACAGATGGGTAGATAACTTACGGGGCTTGCGGACTGTGAGCGGGGGGAGGGGCTGGTCTTCCTCGTCTGATGTAGTTCCATTTGTCATCCACTCTCCACCCCCAACGACGCCGGCTCCTCTCTGTCCTCTGCGAATAGCACTGCGCTGTACCTTTGAGGAGGGTCTCTGAAGCATACCTTGTCAGGATATCGCTTCCCGTCGTAGCGGGGCTTATTAAGCGTGGATTTTTCTGAAAGAAGAATTATACATGTACAATGTATTTATTTAAAGGACTTTTTTTGTCTGATTGGAGTCCTTCATTCATTATAGTAATCTGTCTGGAAGATAACAAAATGGAGACTGGCGGTTTCTTTAAACGCATGCATATGAACGGTAGCAAACTACGCACCGGAAACCCATCGGTTTTGGCGCTAAATTCAAAACATCAAACGCATATAAGAATATACATTATGCATGTAACACTTTCCTACAAATGTTTTTATTGATTAAAAGAATGTTTTATTCCTCTATACAGAGATTATCGATACATATATACAAAGGATAACTTATAATTTTACTTAATACACATAAAACAGAATTAAAATAATAGATTTACCTTAAAAACAAGAGAGATATAATGGCAATATATAACAATGGAAAAATTGAGGGTTTGGATGGAATGTACACTTAAAGTTAGGAATAGATGCCAGGCTAGGCCCGCAAACCCTTTCAGGTGATTGATGTTTACACTTCTTGTTGTAGAGTGCACGAGATGGTGATATATGTTTGGTCAGCGTTTTTAGTTTTATTTCCTTATCAGCTTTGGGACGTCGAGAAGAATAAGGAATAAGATTCATATTCTGACAGGTGCAAAAAATTCCAGAAATGTTTTGTGAAGACATTGCCACCTTTTATTATCTACACAGACTGAAAAATTGCAATATCAAAATGATGTCCGATGTTTCCACGTTGTGGGAACTTTCATAAAATTATTACCTGAAAGATTCTATACACAGGCTTTTTGTCTTGGTTTATTTTCGAGGATTGTTTTTCTTTGTGTGTTTTTTTTATAAATTACTGTTTTCAAATTCTCTAATATTTAGATTCATTTTAAAAACAAAAATGGTGGGGGGAAGGAAGAACAGCTCTCTTGCTTTTGGTGGAGATAATGGATAAAAAAAAATTGGCACATGGATTGACCCAATGAGGTGATAACTCTCTTCTTAGTTACAACCGTTTATGGGGTCCAGACAAAATAATATGACAAGCTTGTTCGCCATAGGGTCAGCCATCACAACGAAACGAGCAAAGTCTGATCTTATTAAATCATATAAAATTTAAGTATTCTCACATTGAACAATCATTATTATACAACATACTAAATGTATATGTAATGTTTTGGTAACTGTTCAGATAATCAGTTTATTTTCACTCAAAACAGTGGAATAGAACATTATTTTCTATTTAAGGAATAAAAGCAATTTTTATTTCGTTTTTTATAGGATAATCAATTCCAATGTCCTTTCTTACAATTGTTTTGATTGGATTTACAATTAAATCTGAAATTGATAATTTACACATCAATAAATCGAAGTTGATGTAGTTTTTTCTCGTCACCAGTTGAAATATAGACCTATGCTTGAGTACCGGCGGTTTTTAGGCCAGTAAGGGTTTCTTTTGTCGTGCCACAACAATGCTGCGACCACTGAGCCACCTTCCATTTAATAAGATAATTATATCCGATAAGACCCGTGATTACTCACTTCGAAATTGCCGAGCTCTATGACGAAGGAGCTCACTACCTATTTTTATCGTCTTGGTTTGATGCAGCTGGTCCGAGCGCAGGGACTTCGAAACTCACGACCCCTGTCCGATCATGAGACGAAGGCAGCTCTACCACTGAGCTACCGCAACCGGTACTTCAATACGCGGCATTGAAAACGATAACTATCCATTTTTAAAAAAATTGTTTAATACATAACAAAATTGGAAATATAAAAAATTAACATTCTTTTTTAAAGAATTTATCATGTGTAAACTCACAGACATTTTACATCACAAACGTAACATTAAAGTGCGAAGTTTTGTGAGTTAAAATGTCCAGAGTTTATACACACCGAGATCGATAAATTCTTCCAAAAACGAATGTTTAATCCAATATACATTGTAATGTGAAGTTTGGGCCGTTTTAACGATTATAAACGCGAAGCGTTTTATAGAATTGCGTCAAATTACCCCAGCTTTACTTTATATCGATAAAACAATAAAACAAAATACATATAATTTCTTATAATTCAATTTACATAAAACTGTTTGAATATCAGTTGATAGTAATTCTTAGAAAAAAATATTGATTTCTAGTTACGGTCAAACGCATTGTGATGTACATACTAGAACGTCATATGAGCGCGAACTTGAGGGCACCTTTGTTTTATACGATATAAACGAATTTTGCGGTTTCAGAAAGAAAAAAAAATTAAAATTATTCAGTATGAAATACACACATGAACTAAAGCCAATCTAAATCTGCCAGATACTTAAAAAAATTCAACGTAATTGGATTAATTCTCATTCGAAAGTTGTTCTATTAAACAGCACAGACGATTGAAAAGCAAGATAATACAAGCAAGTATTTTTAAAAAGACAGTAAAGTATTTTCTTCTTCATATGGCGAATAAAAATCCATGACACCGATTGTTTTTGAAGTTAGAATGCTGCTAATTATGTAAAAATGTCAGCTTCAAATTAAACCAATAATGTGGCAGAAGTACATTCAACTATTTCTATCACTAATCTAATTTTGAAAAATTTGATCATACTAGCAAGATTTATTATAATCAATATATGGGTAACTGAAAATAAGCGAATTTACTTCAAAAAGAGTTGCCATAAACAAAATAACACATATAACGAATATTTTGCCCAACACATATTAGCCATAAGAACGTCCGTTGCTTTTACTTTAATTCTGGTTTAATTAGTGTTAGACATCCAAAATTAATAATACATATTGAAATATTGTAGTTTGAAGCCGCAATTATGTGTGCATTATCTTGAATAGTTTACTTGACATTATAAATACGTGTACGTTTAATTTCAGTTCTTAAAAACTGAAGTATGATAAAGTTATACAACCGATGATGGAAAGTTGAAGTAATATGTGCTAGTCTGCTGACTACGTAACTATTACTATACGGCAAATAATGCAATAGCTGTGAATATACCATTAAAAATTGCAACACTAACAGCAAAAAAAAGATATTCTTTCAAACTATCCTTGTTCACCGAAGGGCCCAAGGATTCAATTAAGACCCCAAAATATACATCTGCGATAACATCAAAACTTTTATGTAGCAAATTTATTGTCGACACGCCAGTTCTAACACAATTCTGTTTCAAAGTAAAACAGAAAGTTCTGTCCATTACCAGACCATACCCCGGAAATATACTACAACCGTCACTCACCAGCCGTGATTAACTGAATAAGTCACCACCAGTCCCTTTACCAAAATACAGTAATTTGTTCATGACGACGGGATTTGGTTGCTGGCCTTTCACACTACGAAAGCCTTTCCAATGCAAATGTCGGAAAGTTTCAAAAAATGCTCAGCTTAAACTTATGTTAAGTAGACAGTCGTAAATACTCATCTCCCAAGGACATTTACGATTATTGTTCAATCATATTGTTGTCACTTGGAAGTAAATTTCTGGAACAGAGAACATGAATGAATAAACAAGTTAGCATCAAATCAAACAAAGCTATCAACAGCGTCCACCGACCCAAACGTTTCATCGTAGTGATTAATTAAAAAAATACAAAGGCTGTGATTAATTATTATAAACATATAATGTCACTAATTGACTTAGGACAATGCCCCAAAATTTTCCCAAAACCTAAGGAGAATTTTGAGTGGACAATGACTTGTGGTTTCGCATTATATTTTTAATGATCCCACAGAGGAAATTTGAGAAGGGTTTCAAATGACTGAAAAAAATTCTTTTTACGAATTGACTGAATATCAACCAAAGTTAATGTCATTGTTTATTAACAGCAAGAGAAATTATTATATGAAAAGGCGAAGATAAGTATGATTAAAAAGGTTTGATAAAAAGATAAGTTGATAAAAAAGGTATTCTATCCAATATTCTTTTAAGGTACGTGATATATTGGGGTTTTGACAATTCAAAAACATGTGAATGTAAACTGGTGTATCGATCATACCCGAATCATTGATTTATCGCGTTTCTTGGCCATTGTAAATATATAAATTCTGGGTAGTTTTTTTTATAGTTAAAAAAAGTGAAAGTAAATATATTTGTACAACACTTCTACATAGCTTAACAGCGCAGTGAAAGTGGACAATTTGATGTGATTTTAAATCAAGAGGGCATTAGATGTGTAGATGAAAATATTTAAACAAGAAATGTAGTAGTTTAAATGGTAATAAATGTTTCAATCAAATTGTATAGAAAACAGCAAATTGGCCGATATTGTCATGAAAGAAACTTCTGAATAATCAATTTTTAACAGAAATGAGTCAAATGATTGTAATAACACAGTCAATTTCAATCAGAGTAAAGGATGTAACTAATAGTGGTTTCAGTTTAAATGATTGTCTACAAGCCACGGTACCAAAAGAATATTACAGGGTGCAATATTTACATTAAAAGCAAGCATTCAGAATAAAGTAATCAAAAAATTACCTATTGAGCAAGTAGATGGAGCACCCAAAAACTATATACTTATGTTAAAAAAAAAAAAAATTATAATAATAATAGCGGTATGCATGACGTAAAGTTTAGCTCTTATTAATAGCCTTAATTTACATTTGACTTTGTAGATGCTCCCACGGGCCTGTAATCTACCTGCATCTGTCCCACCGCAGACCGTAACATTGTCATGTATTATAGTAACCCTGCAGATGGACAAATGTGAGACTTATTTCGCACGGAACTCTGGGGCCTCTATGGATTGTATTGAGTTGAACATTTGAAGTCAGCTTATGCTCATTGCCACGATCTCTGCATTGGTCAATTGTCGCGGGAAGAAGTGCGCTGATAAAAACAGCAGATGCCCGATCATTTAAAGACATTTGGGCCAAAAAAAAATAATTGTACGGAGATTGCAGTCATGTGGCACACTTGACAGGCTCTTGTACGGAAGTCGCGAGGGACTTCGTGCGATTTCCCGAAGAAACTTGTGAAAGCGCGCGGACCAATGCGATCTGCTCGGCCGAACAATATTCCACACCACAGCCAATGTACGGAAAATTTAACCCGACTTCTTTACAGAGAGTCAACGTTTACCAAAATAAATTGACACGATGTGTCGAAGTAATGTATAGTAAATATTAAGAAATGCTGTAGCCGTGTCATCCTTGCGATACCCAGAAAATTCGTACAGAAAATGAAAATCCGGCACGTGCACAGTTGAACAATGTGAATGGGCTTATAAGAAAAACTTAGTGTAAGAGTCTCCAGGGAAAACGTTTCGTCTGTCCCTACTTCTAATTTCATTTGAAAAATTACTTCATCATTTAAAGTATCATCATGGCAAAAAAGTTATAATATCGAATTTTTATGTTCAGAATTCAGTTCTGTTTCAAGTTTACCAGAATGAACAATGGCATATTTCTAATATGATGGAATATAGATGAAAGATGAGATATTGTTTGAGGGATAAGCTCCATTTTTGAGATCTATCTGAAATCAAAGAACATATTTTAATTACAAGGTCTACGGCCTTCAGTCATTACTTTGTGACAAATTTGCTTTACTAGTTATTGTCAAAAAATTAAAGTATGCGTCAAGACAGGAAGTGGGACATGTAGAGCAGATTGGAACTGCAGTTACACATAACAGTTCCCCATACTGATGATCTGTGCCAATATCATGAAGGCTGGCCTGGTGTATTCCTGGAGAAAAATTAACCATGTGAAAAATATGGTCCCATGTTGCGTTCAAAACCGGAATGGGCATGCGGCAGATTGGAATCTCGTGTTACACGATTACAGTTGTCCATATGAATGCAATGGCCAAAATACAGGAATCGGCCCAGTGTGGTTCCTGAGAAAAATGTGACAGATAATTTGTCCATGTTAAAAAATTCTGTTGCATCTAACAGGAAGTTGACATTGCGGCAGATTGGAACTGTGTTAACACGATAACAGTCTCCAAATTACTTGATGCTCCTGTGCCAAAAATATTCAGAAAGGTGGCCTGTGTGTTTGAGAAAAAAAAATTGACAAAATGTTATCCATTGTTAAAAATATTTCAAAGTCGCGTGTCAAACAGGAAGTTGACATGCGGACAGATTGAAACCGCGTTACACGGATACAGATCTCCATAACTGATGCTCTGTGCCCAAAATCAGGAAGCTGACCTGGATGTGGTTCCTGAAGAAAAATGGACAGAAAATTTGTCCATGTTTAAAAGATTCTAGAATTGCGTCAAAACAGGAGTTGACATGCGGCAGATTGTGAAACTGCGTTACACGATATTAGTTGTTCTCATACTTAAGCTCTGTGGCCAAATATCAGACTGGCCTATTATGGTTTCTGAGAAAAATGTAAGACAGACAAATATTTTTGTTACGGCGAAGACGACTAAAAGTTGCATCCCTAATGTCGCCGCCACTCTAGTTAACCGCCAGGCAGGCGACCACAATTAACACATTAGCAATGTATTTACTTTCTAAATATACCTAACGTTAGCGGACCAGATGTCCCAATTTTTTTCATAGAAAAAGTATAATCTATTAATCGATGATCTTGCCAAATTTTTAAAAATTCACTCCAGCATATGCATTCTTTGTTCGTCAATTGGTCTGCTATCCAATTTTGAATGGCCCTTCATTAGTCCAGATTGATTTTTTCTGGAGTATATCATTGTACCTCAAGACTGAGTCATCCAAAAATTATCGGGCTTTCTATTGACCAAACAGGTTGGCTTGGATGTCAATCTTTATCGACACACCAGTCAAATTCCGGTTTTTACATAAGTAGTCGTACCGTAGTCAGCTATAAATGGTTCATTTAAAACGAGTTCGATCACTCAACCAAAATAGCATTCCCCAAGTTGATTGATTTGTTAATTGTTGTTTACGTAACCACTCGAAGAATATTTCACTTCATATGGAGACGTCACCATTACCGTTGAACGGCTGCAAAATTCTAAGGCACATATGCTCCGGACTCAGGGCCTTTCGAGCAGGAGGGATCTTTTTCCATGCACACCCGCGGTGTGACACGGTGACCTCGGTTTATTCCGGGGTCCGATACCGAATGACCGCCCCATTCAAGTCGGCCTCTATCGACACGCACACGGGGATGTTGGGACCTATTCTAACCCGGACGCAGAAGATAAATTTAAAGAGCGCATGTCCGGTGCGAACGCACATTGGTTTGTTGCTAGTTTAAACAACGTGGAGGGTTTTTCGACAAGCTGTCTGATAAATGACTTAGTATTAAATTTGGTGATTTACAGATATCCCCCTCCCCTTTTACTCGGCGGAACGAATTGTCCGAAGAGCTAATGTGTCATGACCCCCCCCCCCGGGATGCGTCGTCACACTTTAGAAAAAAATCTATAACCTTCTAGAGAACCAGGGTACAGGCTTTGATACTTCACATATAAAGATTGCACTCAAGATTGATACCTTATGTTCTTCGGTTCCAAGATTTCTTGAATCCTATTGACCTTGGACCGTGTTAACCTAATGACCGTTGACCTTTAATACACCATAGGCGAACAGTAAGCATCGTGTTAAAACGTAATTCATAAACTCCAAAAAAACATATTACAAAATTCGGTGTTGGGCAACACGGGACTCCGACAAAGCTGAAGGTAAGTATCACGGTGCCATGGAGGAGTAAACATCCTACTCGCGTGAACCGGTCACACCCGCCCGTGAGCCAGTAAAGATTCCGAATAAAGATATAAACGGATTACCCGTAGTCCAATCTTAGTAGGAAAATGACCGTCTAAACAAAGGGTATACAAACAAATCGTACAACATAATGACTAGGCTGATACTTTTTGTATCCAAACAAGGTTCATTATTAGCGACCGTAAGGAATTTGGCGAAATGACTGAACTTTAACGAGATTCGTCTTAAAACCCTGCAACTTCAACTTTTTTAGTTATGTAGTTGGTCCTCGCTTTTAAAAAAAATCCGCATACGCATAAGCATTGCCTCTTGCGATCGAAATCAACTGCGAGATATACACACCAAAGAGGTGAATTTAAAGTGGTATATACTACATAGAAGCGCGAAAGTTGACGACCTGCAACGTTAAAGTCATCACCCTTCTCATATAGTTGTATTTGTTCTTTGCCATTAGAGTCAATGTAAGTAACAATATCCAAATATGAAGCAGATCTGTCAAGATTCTGGTGGTTGTCCATTTATAAATTACGAGTTCTTCTTGGATATATCAAATAGGACATAATTGTGGAAAATTATGATTGTTAATTGATAGCACATCAAATCTATATACCTATACTGTAAGGTGAAGGACACGGCAAGTTTTTTGGTGTTTAACTCCGCAACGCGTAACAAGTTTTTGACAAATTTGCTTCATAGTCTGCCAATGTAAAGGGGCACAATTCAGTGTCCATAGGAATACCAACGGATTTGTTTGGAAGACTGATCTACTTTAAATTACTTTTACAAACATATAGCTTGATATTCATTGTCAGTTATAGTGCTCATGATAAGACTTTTAACAAGCTCCCGTGGGATCGGCTTAGAATTTGGCCCTCAGCATCCCCTTTTGCTTGTCGTAAGGAAGCGACTAAATGGGGCAGTTCATCAGAGAGACCGGAAAACGAGGCCTCGTGTCACAGCAAGGGGTCACGGAAAAAGATCCCCCCTGCATCAAAGATTGGCCCCGAGTGACCGTGACAAAGCGGAAATTATTGTCGCCACTTCACCAGCAACGATAGACGTCTCCATATGAGGAAATATTCTTCAAGGTGGGAACCGCTAAAACAATAAAATTTAACTAAGACGTAGGATGCGACATTCAAAAGCTATATCTTTTGAACTAAAGGGAATAAGCCCATGATAAAACCATTTATTTTAGGTCCAAGACCTAAATTTTGACCTAGTGACCGTGGATTTGGCCTACTCAGAAAATTATTAACCTGGGATAATCCTTTTGAACCAAGGGGACGGTTTGATATTTCACACTATAGATGCCTCGTGGAGAGACTGTTGTCTTTGAAGTAACAAGACTTTGAACCTGAAGTGACCGTTGGCTGAACCTACTTTTTCAAAAAAAATTAATCCTTGGCTATGTCTTTTTTAGAACAAGGGAATAAGAAGGCTTAGATTATTTCATGAATATAGTATGCCTCATGATGATACCTTTGTTGGTAACAAGACTTTTAGACCTTAGTGGCCTTGGGATTCCTACTTTTCAAAAACTAACTGGGCTATGTCTTTTGAACGTAAAAAGCGAAAAAGGAGGGAGAACTTTGTATAATGTAAAATTATACGTCGTTCCGGAAGAAGATACCAGTCTCGTCATTTTGGTTGTCACAGACTTTTTCATCCTTACATGACGTCATTTTAAGCAGTTCACAAAGCGGCCCTATTGTATAACAATAGAGGAGGTAACACGAGCTTAGAAATAATCAAAATAAACGGGAGTTCAACAACAAAATAAAAGTAGGATAACGCTATTAGAGGTGAGACACCGTGAAATTAGCTCTTTAAAAAGTGGGAAATGCGGATGAAACGTATTCCGAGCTCTGTTAAAAATCGTTGAGTCCGGCGAATGGCCTAGAAAATCCGAAGGGATTGAATTTTAAAAACCCGATCACCGAATAATTTGGTGACATTTTTGTACTTGTGAGTGGATTTTTTGCCAGAATGTTGAGGTACAACGGTTGACAATTCGGATGCAAATTCAAGCAGTAATCAAAAACATGCCCTAAATTACGAGTGTCAACATGACGGGTACGTTTTTCTACCTGCATGAGTAAGAGTGCCATATCCAGGAAACGACGTATTTGATTGCCTCATCAGGGAGAGACCTTTGTTTTGGTACCAAGACTTGTGACCTTAGACGTTGACCAACTTTTCAAAAACTCTTACCTGGGCTATATCATTTGAACTAAAAGGAATAGGATCCGCTTTGATATTTTATGTATAGATGCCTCATCAAGAGACCTTTGTTTTAGAGCCCTTGTGACCTAGACCTTGGACTTAAACCTACTTTTCAAAAACTCTTACCTTGGCTATATCAGTTGAACTAAGGGGATTAGAGCTTTGATATTTCACATATAGCAGTGGTCGCCAAGGTCCCCAAACCTTTACCGTACATTCGGTCAGACAGAACTTTATGATACACCGGGCCGGCCAGTGTTTTACCGCACCGAATGATATTGTGAAAAGATGAAACTGTGTTAAAATACTTTATTGCAGTAGATTCCTCTAGAAAATTCAATTAAACAGTTCCAAATTTCTTCTTCTCCACTATAGCTTTCACAAGTTGTCATTGTCATCACCCTTCAAAAGCGAATACATATTGTCCAATACCTCTTCATCTCTCTCCACTTCATTGTCATTGGTTACTACTGATTAAGAATTAAGATTATAAAAATTACGAACGATTGTTTGTTTATCAATATGACTTTGAAATTTTCAAATTTTATTACATGTACCTTCATTTAGAATTTCCTCCCCTGTAGAGGTACTGCTACTTGATGCGTTCTCTTTCACTCTCCTCTTGTATGTCAGAAGTCTTGGTTTTAGAGCCTGGGACTGTATGAAAAGGCAAAACTAATTTTAAAACAAGAGGCCCACAGGCCTTGACGGTCACCTGAGTATCATAGCCAACATAGGGAGTCTCATATTTGCATTTCTAAGTCTCAATACGGAGTCTTTTATTTACATGTTAACATCTTTCAAAATATGCATATGGTTCCTATTCATATACAAAGAAGATTATCAATTCAATCTCACAAGATTGTTCAAGGATTTTAAATGAAAACCACTACATTAATGTCCAGTGAGCTTGACCTTTGGACCCAA
>CAJDSM010106830.1:0-10450 GCA_903981925.1 Ostrea lurida
AATTCTATTTCAGAATGATCAAGGGTAAACAAAGTAAGAAGCAATATTCTAGAAATCTAGGGCTTCCTATATTATGTACATAATTGTAACGGATCGTACATCGTAATTACAATGTTTATGAAGGGATGATAATATACTAAAACGTTTCCGATAAAAAGTATATGTCTTATGAACTTTTTAAAAAGTCCCTGTTTGAAACGCCTTAATTGTCCAAAATGGTTTACTAATGAAATAGATATGTCAATGAAAATTGTTATGAAGCCATTTATCATAAGTTCATTTGTGCCGCTCAAATGAGAGGAATAAAACCCAATGAGATTTCTTCTTTCAAATCTTTAGGCTAGTTCTAGCTAAATGCAATCTTTGTATGAATATGAAAAATATCAAACAGAAATTAACATCAATAGAATTATGAATTTTTTGTGAAATATATTTTCTCAGAATTATATTTGATTGAACATATAAGTGATTTCATGATTGATGATCTGAAACGATATAACAAACTATTGGATATCGCTCTAAGGCAACATTTATCAAACTTGGGTTAAACTTGTTAGAGATAAAGCATATTGCTCTCTACTACTTGGTTTACCCTTGATTCATTTGAAATAGAAGAATTTATAAGAAAGATGTCACACATCATGCTGGCTTTAACACTTGTGATCTTTCAAAATCCGGGGGAGGGGAACAGACTTAAATGTTCAATCTGGGTCTGAGAGTAACATCTCTAATGTTGTCCAAATTTCTACTTAAGTTTTAAAAAGATGAATAAAACTCTAACAACATTTGAAACTTTCTCGAGAACATACAAACTAGTTTATTTAAAGGATGTTCACATTCCTCCGTACATAATTTATATCGTATTTCTTTGTATGGACAATTACGCTAATCTGCGCCCCTTTTTTTGGCATTTTTCGTGTAAAATGACAATATGAGAAATAAATTCAGTGTCCTTAAAAATCAATAGAACAATCCAACCATCCTTGATAATATGTTATGACATAACATCCTCAATTTCCTGAGAATGTAGTTTCATTATAAACCTATTTTTGTCTCGCGCATTTACTAGTGCAAGTAGTTAGTAGTTTTTCGAAAATATCAAATCAATTAGTTTATATCATTGTATATCATATACTTAGTGAATTAACAAAATGGTACAGTGACAATGGAGATGGTGGGTGGATGGACAGTTTTCGATCAATAAACATTTAACTAATACATATATATCTAGCTATAATTTCTTATAATATAATTAATTAATCTTTTTCTCTTAACCATTTGTCAAAAATTTCCCTAAATTTATAAGTAACTTCTTTCACATTGTTGGTACTTAATAATTGTACGATTTGGAAGTTGAAGGTCTGAACGTAATACTTTTTCAATGTGCTTGTTTCTTAAATCTAAATATAGAGAAATTCAAAACAAAATGTATTCAATCTTATTTCATTACAGTGTGTGCCATAACCGCTTAGATTTTGGTATATCCTAATGCCTCACCTTTTTCTATTTCAAAAGAGGGCAGATAATCTTAACCTACTATGTTTTTTTTTCTTTGTTCTTATGAAAGTTTCCTTGTCAAAATAAAACGAAGTGTGTGAAATTGTCAGTCAAGTAAAATTGTATATATGACATTAGAAATTCGCTTCAAATTCCCCCTTATTTTTTTTAAAAATATATCCTAACCTGGTGGCTAAATTCTTTCAAAAACTGCTTCATTCGACTAATATTCCTGCATTTATCCCCATATCATAAATTATAGATAAAGTCCAATATTATTGTGCTTTGTGTAAATGAGCTTTTTACCATTTCCAGTCCAGTTTTTTTCTAGCATGTCATTACATGACAATCAACATATTCCTATATATTGATCTTATTCAAAAAATGATGGTCAACATATTCATCAGTCTTCAACAAAGTGAGCCAATACTTAATGATAACCATATATCTCTAATATTTCATGGGTAACACACTACCTAATTACATTTAAATCTTGGAGAGCTGCATTTATGAGAGTCTTCTCTCCCTATTAAACCTAATAGATCATTCGTAATATAAAATTGTGTAATGGAAAAGTACACGCATTTTGCTATATTTAGGTGTAGTTATTAGAAGAACCTTCACTCCAAGTTTCGAGCGCTACACCATAATTTTAATATTACGGCGTAACATATTGTATCACAAAATAATAATATTAATGAGTCAGTTTCACATTTAACTGAGATCATACGCCTACATATGAATGTCCTTGAGAACCATAAGATAGTTGTGCTTTGTCTTATTCTTACTGGTCACGATAATTTCTTTGAAAGTAACTATGAAAATTTTCCATTGTATTAAAAAACAACGCCTACAATAGTAAATTGATCGTAACAATTTCTAATTGCTGGCCATCAATCAATTACCGTAAACAATCGGTTATTAATTGAGTGCTTCGCAAGTCCATTTCTATAAGATAACAATTTTTGTTTTTGGTGGTATGCTAATAGACGAGAGAGTTGGTCTCCAATTACTGTTGGAGAGACTTCCAACTTGAAATTTCAATAAATATCTCTGCTAGTCTCTATAAGTTCGAAACTGTGCAATAGATAAACGGTTATCATCTTGCAAATAGATTGTTAGATAAATTACATGTTCAAGGGCCTACACTTCCAAACCATTGGGCAATTGTTTTCTAAAAGAAATGAATTCAAGAATCATTTACATTAAAGAGTACACTCAATGGAGAAAGCCTCGCCTTGAATGAGACCCGCTCGAATTTTACACCCAAAAGTTCAGTAATACTTCCCTTATCCTAAATACAGCTTTAAGTCTGGCTATATCCATTAAACTTCTAATTACCCTCAGAAGTTTACCTTTATACTGCCTTTGCTATTTCTTGCCCATAAGACAAAGATAACGATTACACAGTCAAAAGCTTCGATAATCTATAAAAACAACATACAGTTTTTTTCTTTCTCTTAGAGTTCAGAAATTATCCCATGTAAAGCAAAAATTGCCGGTCCCTTGGTACCACTTTTTGTTTAAAACCAAAATTGTGCAATCTGATATAACATTGTATCTGTACTAAAATCATCAAATCTATATAAATAATGAAGTAAAAATAATTTAGCTACCATGACTCATTCACGAAATCCTCTATAATTGTTTACATCATTAAAATCCCCTTCTTACAAATTGGTAATAATAATTGACTTCTCCATTCAATAGGGAACTCCCCGGACTGTATAATCTTTATTGAATAAGAATGTAATAATTGGTACCATTGAAGATGACAAAAATTTGAAATTCATTTAGCCGTTGTTGATCGGACCATCGGACTTTTGTCTAACTTTAGTTTTCTCTTACACGTCCCTCAGTACTGTTATTCCCTCCTGTGAAATACAAATATTTATGTTCTGGATTATAAATCATTTTGTATGATCTCATCTTAGAGGAGTCAGTTTCAATCATGTGTTAGATGTTGTTAATCTCGGAGTGTGCATTGAAATGGTCAAGTAGGTCTTTGAATAATTGTAGAATTCGTCCGTAGAGATGTTTGAATGTACGTTTTTTCTTTTTTCTAAATCTTCGATGAAAATGTTTTGGATAATATTTTTTTCATGTATGCGATATCACAAGTTATTCCTTTACCCAGTTCAATGTATTCTCGTTTTTTTCCTAAGTTATTTCTTTTTTGTATGCTCCTTACATTCGACTAAAATCTCCCTATTTACCTTGGTTCTATAATTAATTAAAGCGGTTGTAATGCCATGATGTATTTCATTTCAGTAATGATTTTACAACTTTCATAACCACGGTTAAATCCTCCTCTTTAGCTCTGTAATTATTATCTATAGATTTTCCTATCAACATCTATGTTTCATTTTTCAGTGACCTCATTCAAATTCCAAAAGTTCTTGGATCAAAATCGAATGTTACACAGATTCGGCCGACTGCACATCGATATTTTTGAAACATTTCTTGAGTTTATTTTGATTATTTACTAATGAGTAAATTCCTAAAGTAAAGCTGATTAAATGTCGATTACAATAATGGCTTCTATTCGCACCTTACATCGACAAGATTAACTCAATGCCTAAACAGGAGACGTTAGCTTGATTTGTCCAGTCACTTTTCTTGTAGACGTGAAGCAATAAAATTATGAATGCACAATTCCATCTGCTGTCTTGATGTCAGGAAAAAAAACCTTTTGATTTACTTATTCAATTTTAGCATCAATTTCTAGTACGAACTTTATATTCATATTTTTTTCTGTTTTGTTAACTTTGGCTTCGGAGCGTTCTTTTTCTAAATTTGAGAATTTTAGATATTCTTACAAAAATATTTTATTATTTATTTTCGGAAATTTGTTTATCTTAAAATTCCTTTGCTTTATACTACAAATCAAATATAATTTACTTTGTATGTTACAGCTTCTTTGTAAAGTGTCACAATTTTAATTTTTATATGATGCTATTCCATGTTTATCGGTTTTCTTTGTCGTAAATATCTGCTAGCGTAGTCTCTTTTTTCTTTAGTAACCGGAAGTCCCTCTTATTGTGTAAATAAGGTATTTTAATGTTGATTTGTCTGAATAACAATCCTTCATGGCAAAGCGAATTGTCTATCAAATGGTTTGTTTCAACATTTATGAATATTGTTTCAATCTGTGTATTCCATCACTGTGCAAAATTTGACGCCTTTGAAACAGCTACGTACTGTAGCATGTTAGAACCAAGCAATGTTCAGTAAGTTAATATAATTGTTTATTTGAGTTAATAGTTTGAATGATTTCGTCGTTTCTGATCACTGATAATATAGTCGGACTACGGGCTCACGGCGGGTGTGACCGGTCAGCAGAGATGCTTACTCGCTGCCATGGCACCTGTATCCTACCTTCGTCTTTTGTCGGAGGGTCCGTGTTGCCCAACACTCGATTTTGTTATGTTTTTTGGGATTATGACTTAGCGTTTGACTCAACAATGTTAACTTCGCCTTTAATAAAGAACAAAGGATCATGGATCTATTTTTATTGTTGTTGATTATCGATGTATGGAAAGACACAAATGATCATGAAAAGCAGTTTTGCCGCAACAATTAGTAAGATTCCTAAATCTTATATATAACTAAGTCAAACTATTGAGGATAGGTCAGTATATAGGAATAATGGCACCAAAGCCCCATTTGTTTACACCGGAAGGAGTTTACCCAATAAAAACCGGAGGTTCAAATTGGCGAGTATTACATGATTGGTTGAAATGAGCTATGAAATAATTTTCATTTGAAAGTAAAAATATAAGAGACTGAAATAAATGATGGGTTGGGGAAATAATGCAGATAATGATTTTTTGGCAGAGGAAATGTTTGAGGTAGGTGATAATTTTCATGAAGGTGGTCATCGAGTGCGGAACTTCAGTAGGTTGTAAAGGGGCCAAAAAAGCCATGGGACCCTATATAAGTTTTATGATTTTTAGTTAGTGCGTGGAATGAACGTTCAAATGAGGTAAGGTATTGCTCTGAAATTGCTATAGTAAAACTGTGAGAGCACTTAAGGTTTGTTTTGAGTTCTATATGAAAATAATTGATACTCTTTTCCCATAAACCCAGCGATTAAGATAAACTTTCAGATAGACTGTTATCTAAAAACCAAAAGAAATGTTACTTGATTGAAAGTAATTAAGAATATATGCTGAGGGGGGAGGGGGTCAGATACCTCTCTGAATCTGCAGAAAATTACAATTTATACATGTATATTCTTTATACCTTTTTAAATGCCAAAATAATAGAACATTATCTTTTTATACCACCCGCAAACAAGTTTTTATTTTGGGGGGGGGGGGTATATAGGAATAACTCTGTCTGTCTGTCTGTCTGACCCTCCGTCTGTCAGTCTGTCTGTGCAGATTGGTGTCCGGGCCATAACTTCTTTGTTCTTTGAGGTAGGCATACCATGTTTGGCACATTGGTTTATCACAATGAGACAATGTGTCGCGTACATTGATGACCTCTGAATGACCTTTGACCTCAAGATCAAAATTTTCAGTTTTTTATCATGAATTCATGTCCGGGCCATAACTTCTTTGTTCTTTGCCATATACATGTACATCCTGTATTTGGCACATGGATGCATCACCTGAGACGATGTGTCATGTACTCTGTCTGTCTGTCCGTCCATCCGTCTGTCTGTGTAGATCGTGTCCAGGGCATAACTTCTTAGTTCTTTGAGGTAGGCATATCATATTTAGCTTATGAGTGTGACAATATGAGAAGATGTGTCGCATATATTGATGACCTCAGTATGACCTTCACATTTTACCTCAAGGTCAAAATTATCAGTTTTTTAACATGAATTTGTGTCATGGCCATAATGTCTTTGTTCATTACCATAGGCATTTTGTATTTGGCACAAGGATGCATCAACATAAGACGATGTGTCATGTACTCAATTTGTCTGTCCGTCTGCATATGTTGATTCGTAGCTTCTTTATTCTTTGATGTATGCATACCATATCTAGCATATAGGTGTATCAATATGAGAGGATGTATTCCATACATCCATGACCTGTATTTGACCATGACCTTGATTTTGACCTTGAGGTTAAAAGTATAAGTTCTCTAGCATGGATTGTATTTGGCATGTGAGTGTATCACCATTAAAGGATGTGTCACTTATATTCATGACCTATGTATGACTTTGACCTTTTTCTGAAGATCAAACTGATAGGTTTTTTAACATGAAATTTTGTCTATACCATATCAGCTTTGTCCAAGCTTCAGTGACTCAAGAAAGCGTAAAGATATGTACGTGATGGGGGTATCATTTGTGAGTTTTAGTCACAGTATTTCTAGTTCATCTTACATTATAAAGAAATTCAGCATTCCTTATGTAGCTTTACCTCTTCTGTTAGTGAAATTATAGAGAAACAAATTGTGCTAGGTTTGTGCTAATCAGTGAATTCTTGGACAGGTGGACATCAATTCTCATATTGAAATGGCTAAACATATTGATGATACAAGATTTTAAAATGCATATCAATTCCCTGATGTGATGGTATTTCCTTTTAAAGGGACATGGACACGTTCTGAGCTAAAAATGTTCAAATTCTAGATTTCCATTTTTAATGTTTACAGTGCTCACTTAGGATATTTCTAATGGTCAGCAAAAATTTGAACGTCATTTGTTGAGTTACAAGTGAGATGCAACACTTACAATTATTCATTATGTAAACAAGGCCCGAGCCTTGTTTTTGTTTAAACATAGAAGATTGCTTCACAGAAAATACCATGTTTAAAAACAAATGGAGTGAGATACATGGAACTGTTATTGTGTTCAGAAATGAACTTAGTAATATAGAACAAGTCTACTTTAAATAACGGAAAGTATACTAAGCATATTCATGTAGGTAAAAAAAACAAAAAATCTGGTTCAAGTGATCATTGTAACATTAAGAAATGGAAATTCAAACATTTTTTGCTCAGAACGCGTCCATGCCTTTTAAGAGACTTGTCCGATTTGAACTCGGCAATGGGACAAATGTATAACTTGGCACAGCCCAAATGCAAATGTTTAATTAATCTCTCCTCTCTCTCTCTCTCTCTCTCGTCTCTCTCTCTCTCTCTCTTTCCCTATCTCTTCTCCGTCTCTCTCGCAGATGCATCTGCTCACTTTCGTCACACGTTACCATCTCATGTTGATCTCTCTCTCTCGATTCTCTTCTCTTTGAACCAAGACAACAAAACCATAATAGTAAAGACGTCCTCACAATATGTAGAAGAAACTGTGTGCATATGTTACTGTATTAGCAATGATAAGTGTACATACAGGGACGCCTATAGTTAGATGTTTGTCTAATACTCTCTTTCAATTTTTTGAAAAAAAATGTTTTAATTTAGAGAGAATATTAGATAGGACATGTCCTTACACCACTTGTCTCTCACTGATATTTTGTACATACATCTTGGCATGCTGTGGGTCACGTTAATGGGTGTGTAATTGTGAGGATTTTTTTTTTTATCCTTGTAATGCACTTTTTGACCTCTTCACTTCTTGTCAAATGGTTAAAAGTGGTCTTCATTATACATGTTAAATCATCACACAAACACAGACACACACGCGGGCACACACAATTATATTTTTATAAGTTGCTTCAATACTGGAACAAAGAACACTGAACTTAATTACAAATTACAAATTGCAATTACAAATAATATACCTACCTCTCTTCTTGAGAATAAGTAAAGTTGCAACAAGGAGTATAACAATTCCAATGGTCACTGAGGGGATTAGTATTTTGTTGGTATTGTCATCTGTAACCGATGATGTAACCGTCGTCACCTCTCTGTATTAGAGTACAATGACAGCAAGACATCATTAACATTGATAATTTCACAGTTTAGATATCTTGAATGTAGATACATATATACATCAGCAACTTTATCCTTGTCAAATATATGATAAACAGTGTGTCTTTAAAGAACTAGTACCAAATAGTACAGAGTCATCAGGAAAAGCTGGAATCTACAAGAACTTCACTTACAATTTGATTTATGAAATAATTTGAAAATTGTCAGTATTATGAAAAAAATCTTACATAATTCCAGAGGTATGCAGACTCATATCTGAAATATTAATTCCATACCTAGTTGTATTTGCGCTGGATACCTCAGCTGTATTCGTAGATCTAAAATTGTATGACAAGTAAATCTTGTAAAGTGAATGAGCCACTTTTGTTAATAATATCAAAAACTTCTTAAGATATTATTTATTTGGTTGTTGTTGATCTTGGTACTTCAGTTGTATTCGTAGAACTAAAATTGTATGAATATAAATAGGCAAAGTTAACATCGTGCAAAACGTAATCATAATCCAACGAAACATATACAAAATCGATTGTAGGCCAACACGCACCTCCGACAAAAGCAAAGGCAAGATATAAAAACTTCCCAAGCTATTGTTGGTATTCTCCAGGATTTATTGACGATTATTTTGACTGATTTAATAAACTTTCCAAAGGTGTTTTTATAATCATCGTAGATCTCAAAGCTTCATCTTGTTGATATTGTGGGCGTTGTGTTCAGTACAGAAGTGACATGTCAATAGGCAATAGCAATTCACTGATTTATTGATTATTTACTGTTTTACGTCCCGCTCGAAAATATTTCACTCATATGGAGACGTCACCAATGCCGCTGATGGGCTGCATAATTTAGGCCTGTGCTCGACACTCGGGGCGACTTCGGTTCGTACTCGAGTTAGTAGGGTAGATATTCTAATCTTCTTTGTTACTCCCTTGTATAATACTCCAACCAATCACATCCATCGTTTGAAAACTGACACATGCGCAGTACCATTACAAAACCGACATATTGCTACTCTACTAACCCTCGTAGAAGGCAGGGTTAGTCGGGTAGGGTTCAAAGGTCACAATACGTCACATAAGAGTTGAAACTATCACCGTTCGGTTGGAACTCCGGGTAGCTCGAGTTCGTACTCGGGTACGAATCGGAGTCTTTAAGCAGGGAAGGATCTTTATCGTGCCAGACCTGCTGTGACACGGGGCCTCGGTTTTTCCGGTCTCATCAGATTGACCGACCCATTTAGTCGCCTCTTACGACACGCAAGGAGATGCTGTGGACCTATTCTACCTCCACGGACAATAACAAAATTGGATATTAGAAGCGAGTGGCAAGTTATTAAATTGTCTAATTTGCTTACCCATTCTGGGGAATATGTGAATATTATAATAATGTTCCCTTTACAAAGCAAAGATTCAAAGATGAAGATAAACTGTGAATGCGTTATTGGATAAAAATTGTCATTATGTTTCTTGATTTGTTTATATGCATATATTTAGATCAAATAAAGAGAGTAATCCGTAGTCAATATTAGTATGTAAAGAACACGCTAACAATTTGTATGACACAGAAATTAGAAGTTAAAAGTGTTATATTATACTGATCTTTGGTTTGTTTCTGTCAAATATAATGCAAGTGTGTGATACTAATTTTGAACACCGTATGTGGCACATTTCGAAAAATAATGTCTCATCAGCGATGCTTAAAACCTAAAAGTTTGGTATTTAAGGAAACATGTACATATATACATGTAAATTATCATTCTCTTATCGGTCATTTCTCTCTCTTCCCTTAGGGAAGAGAAAGGACCGGCAACTCTGTGCAAGAGAATAGTAAATTATGTTCATTAATAAAATCAGAAGTTTGTCTAAAGTACATATTACATGTACATGAATGTATGTCAATTAATACTTGCCTCTGCTTTAAGCATGCCTCATCGGCTCTGAAACATCCTTTTAACTTGTCCAACAGTAGACATTCCTGATCTGGAACATTCATAACAGACACAAATAAATTAAAAACAAACACAAGCAGTTTATCACTAACCCAAGTACCCGTTTTTGATGCATACATTAATATATTTAAGGTGTTACCGTTAGACCGAGCGAAGCATGAT
>CAJDSM010106837.1:0-14911 GCA_903981925.1 Ostrea lurida
ACATTTTATTCACCATCGAAGACACGCTACATAATGTTCTTTAATTCGAATTTTGGGTCCAAAGGTTCAAGTGCACTGGACATGCAAAGTAGCAATATGATTTCCAAGGCTCTTCATCATTTCTTTCTACCTAGAATCACCATATCATACACCATGAACTCAACCATGGGTCAAAGATGTTCTCTCTATCTGAATTTTTGGGTCAAAAGGTAAGTAACTGGACCAAATTAAAGTAGCAAATATTGATGAATGTGATTCGTATTTCATTTAAACATTTTCTACAGTAAAGACACACAATTTTGTAGATCTAGAATGATAATCCTTGTGGTTATAAAAAGAATATATTAGGGAATCATAATTGTATTAACATATATTGGATAGAGATTTCTTTAAGACAGTGTGATGATACAAAAATCTAAGCTCTTGCTTGTCTAATAAGATATGGAGCACATTTTAAGTAATGACTCTATATATACTGTTAGACCTACTACTGTGGCTGATGTCGTACTATTGGACTTCATTCTAATTGGTTGAAACGTTTAAAAGAGTGAGACATGATGGCGATGTGAATCACTTTGTTTTTTAGTTAGTATATCTCATTCTATCAGCTAATTTACATTGTGTTCAAAAATATCTCAAAAACATTTCAATGCTTAATCTCTTGGTTATTAATTTTATTAACCCTGTACAGATTCGAAGAATTTACATTAACGCATTACCTTTTTATACGCCGCGTTCACAGAGAACGGTATTGTACTTATGGTATATCGAACTAATGGGACCAACGTGCTGTCATAGTAACCGTGAGCTTCTGAGTTGGGTTGGAAATCTCGGTCAGCCTCCAGGATCATACAACTAGGTAACCAATGATGCACCATGATGAGAGGAATGACACAAATTGTTTTTCAAAGGTCGGAGGTCATCCAGAGAATTCAAAGTCAGTCAATCGACTTAGTATGGATAAACTGTAGGGCGGGATACACGACCTAAAACCCGTAAGTTCCCAGGATCATACAGACTTGGTAACTATACTGTATGATACACCATTGGAATGGAGATGCTTGATTTTTGTTTATTTTTCTTCCCAAGGGTTCCCCCAAGGGTTCCCAAGGTCCCCTGAGTTGATGGTTGGGGCGGGTTTCCCCCACCTTACAGATAAGATAAACGATATTGAGGCAGGAATACAAGGACTTCGACATCCAGTTAAGCTAGGCATTTTATAACTATATTGAGTACAATTGACACCATGATGAGAGGAAGATGCCTATTAGGGTTTTTATCACAAGGATTAAAAGGTCAGATGGGTCAATCAAGTGTCACTTAGCTATATGAAAGTTAATAAACGCTAGAGCAGGAGTACTGACCAAACCGTTATAGCTCAGGATCTATACTATACCTTGTGTACAATTGATCACGCATGATTGCAGGGCAACAGGCTATTCTGTTTTTAAGGCCTGTGGTGGAACAGGACACAGGTCAGTAAAGATGATCATTAGTATAGGAAAATGTTGAAGGCAGGTGACAGACCAAACTCATTTGGCTCACCACGGATACTTACAACATTGGTAGCAACACCATTGATCTCCATGAATGGAGGAAGTGCCTATAATTGTTTTTATCCAAACGGTCATAAATATCAAAAGAATAAAATAAAAGATATTTTTATTATATTTGGATAAAAATAAATAAAATTAAGTCTGGATTAGAAAAAGATCAGCTATTTAAGAAAAACATTGTGGGGCACCTAAAACAGAGTCATAGAAAGACTGATATTAATTCTCGAGTGTCGCTACGACCAGCTACAAGACTCTCGGTCAAAACTAGACAGCCTTCTTATGTCACATAAAGTTGAAGGATGCTCTACTTAATTGTTCTCCCATCATTTAGCATGCATATATACATCAGAAGGAGTTAAAGCTACTTATTAAAGGTGTCACTTACAACACTCTATGCTGCTATTCATATCTGAACACGACTGCTCCAACACTGCAATATGCTTCACGGGTCTCGCATTAAATATGCCCATCCATGGGGCTGTCTTGCTCTTTCAGTTGACTTTACTCTTGCATTTCCAAACTTAGTTCTCATTATACATTTTCTCAAATGATCATTTTTATTTAATGTCAATCACGTTGTGTTCTACCACTCACTCATATATTATGTCTCTTTATATTTTATACATAAATAGTAATTCTCAGTCTCAAATATTTCCACAATTCTTATTCAAGTTCATTTCTCCTCATATCACACATCACCAATCAATGGAGGCAGGTACATGAATATCGCAGAAGATTTACTCAAAATAGATTATATACATTACATTTTCATATAAGTTCTAACACAAAATGATTTTCGGAGCGGAAAATCTTTGATTGACTAAATCAAAAATCGTCAAGATGTAAAAAAATTAGATAAATTTACTCTATTGCACAATAATCCACACAAATGTAGCAACGTCCAACTGTGGAGTCATCACATCGCAACGCCCGTATGTCAACAACAAGATTTACAGTCGGGGTTCATATCAGTCACGCTGCACGAGTTGAATCTCGTACCTTTAAGTCTAATTCATTATCCTACTAGTCTTGCTAATTGAGAGAACAATATGTCACAATCTTCTTTTCAATTGTGGCATTACAGGTTGCTTAGTGTCTACAAGTCCATAGATGTCGCTCCTTATAAGCTCCTCACAATTATCAACACAAGTTTCTCGATCTCTGTTCATGACGCTCAAGGCCTTTCTCTTAGATCAGCTGAATTTGATATTAATCTGACTTTAGATATATACTCAAAATTATTATGGCCATCTCTCCACTCTACCTCTACTAAGCATCCGTCGAGATCAAATTGTCTGATAAATATCGCTAAGAGTTGTACTAGATCCCTCGGAGATAATCTCGGATCTTGGTACTGTTCATCTCCACGCTGCCCCTTTCTAATCATCTTATTCTCTCTCAACTAAGTGACACCTACCGACCTTGTCATTTCACCTCAGGCCTTTGAAAAGAACTAGTAGTGACTCTGTATTCTCCTCACAATCATCCATGGTGGTAGTCAATCCTGTTATTGTACCAAACAGTCTTGTAGAGATCTCCTGGACGCATTTAGATTTTCTTGGTCAGTCATCACTGCTAGTAATTCCTCATACTATAGGGTCGACACTTCTATGGATCCTTGTCAACCATTTAACCTTTTCAGAAAAACAATAGGCAATACTCTCCTTCACCGAATATCGCTATGGTCTCATTTCTAATTTGGGTGTATCCCATAATCGCTAATTAATCCTTGTCGAGACCTTACGGATTCAAGGTCTCTGTTAAATCGCGCCCACACGTTTTTCCCTATTAGTCAGTGAACTCTTCACGATCTCACACGTCACCTTGATACCTCATTCTGACACCGCTATGAAAAAACATAATGCAAATCTTCCCATTCCATTTATGAGCATAGATCAAAATTTCGTACACCATAAAGTAATAGATTGCTGGGAGCTATTAGCAGGTTTGGGAGATCGTGTATACTGCCTCCGCCTTACGTTATTCCTACTACAGTGCACACTTTTAGGTATGAAATCGTGAAGTGTAGTGACCTTTTTTTGTGATAAACCTTTCTCGAAGGCCTTTGTAAGAAAACAAAAATTTCTGTGTGAGAGGCTCTCCTCTCTTACTCTCTCTAGAGTATGAAGGATCCGACTCCCCGTGAGGACGATCAGAACATGTTTTGTATCGCTATATATATAGTGTATATCGTTATTGCTGGTGTACCGCTGGTACGGTGTCAGGAGCCCTCGAAAGCCGTGTAGAGCAGACAGGATGGGATACGAACTGCTAAATAACCAATAATACATACCCCGTCTTGACGGATAATTCATTCACAATGTCAATCTACTACATGGAATATAATGCAACACTAACGCATAATACATCAATCTGGGTATACACTATTTATATGTAGTAATTTGATATAAACTAATATTCAAAATCTCCATTATAACAACTGAGATATCAATTACTATGTAAAACTAATGAGAGTTGCTCATACAGGCTCTCTTACGGAATACACACATATAGAGTATCACTGCGGAGTCCTCATCAACTACAGGGAGTTTCCTCATTGATATAAATTAGCATTTCTTAAGGTCTCATATCAGAATAATTCTTCGGTGTTTCAATAACATGTTATATCTTTCCATATATATATGAAAAATTTATACAATAAGTTGATCATCTCCTATCTTCATATAACATTAAGTATACATGTAATTCTTTGTGCTAAGAAAATATGGTGAAATGTAGTATACACAAAAACATGGTGATATCTGGCATATTAGTAAAATGTAAAATCCATCATATAGCTACTTGAAATGTTCCAGAGTTGCTCTATGTCTTGAGACTCTCATAATATCTAGACCTATCAAATAATCCTCATCACGCACGGTGTAAAACAAGTTTGTATGTACCCAACTGCTCATTGTATGAGCACAGTATCCATGTCGTATCAGCGATAAGCTAGGCCCTGTGTACTGATATCATAATTCGTAGAAAGGATACTGATGAAACGAGCCCTGGAAATATTTGCTCAAACTCACGCTCCTTCTGTCTCCTGTGCAGCTATGTCATTGACTGTGTCTTGCCAGTCGCCGTGTGGTTATACTTGTAGAAGGCTGGATCCCACCAAATTCACGATAATGCCACAAAGAACATAAATTCGTCTCATGAGTATCAACTGTTAGCTAGTTATACTTAGTCTCGCATCATCATGGTTTTATGTACAATAAGAGTATCCAATTAACTCGCACGTCTGGAAATCGCACGAGGATAAAAACACCAATTCATTAATAAATGAATATTGTGAAATTTAATTCTAAGCTTTCACCCCATAGAAGTGTGAAATAATAGCTGACTCTCAATTACTTGGTCACACACATGTCCGGATAAGTTCTCCTTCTCTTGAAGCATCTTCTAATGCAAGGTAAAACGCTTAGGACACACATATTTATCAGAGACGTCAACTAAGGGACCAAATTCGATCAAAGAGACATAGAAAAGTTTGTCTAAGCGCCGAAGGTCTTCGACGTCGATATGTCGCAACGCTCTAGATGATGGCTGTGAGTATCTCTTTCTGCTCCATCTCTTCTGCACACTGACTCACAAAATCGCTACAGTATTAGGGTAGTATTTCCATTGCCTGCTCGATTATGTTACTTATATTAGTACGGATGCACTCTGGTAGACTAAGAACCCATTTCTCTGTTAATATACAGCCCGGTACGCGGATCTTCGGGATAAACATGGAATTGTTTCTAGCGTACCTCTACCACGCGACCTACGGTATAGATAATTATGTAGAGCTAGGGGTATAATTATGCTACAAAAGACTCTCTATTCATTTACTTTCACATTATCATTATGCATTAATTAGCATTGCAAAAATTGAACTTTTCAAACTGATTATAATTAAACTTATAAACACTATGTCTAGACTCAATAAGTTGGCGCTCACTCCCCCCCCCCCCCCCGCCCTTGAGCGGGTGTAGAAAAGCTCCATACCTTCCCGAGTGATACCTACACACTTGAGTAAGGCACATATTTAGTTGTGGTGAAACAAAGACAGATTTTCCTCTGCAGACATAACATTTACCTATCAGAAAATGCCTCGCACATTTTTTGGTTTCTC
Source organism: Ostrea lurida (assembly GCA_903981925.1). Lineage (NCBI taxonomy): Eukaryota > Metazoa > Mollusca > Bivalvia > Ostreida > Ostreidae > Ostrea > Ostrea lurida. The sequence continues at coordinate 5,677 of CAJDSM010106837.1, forward strand.
TCAGACATGTGGTTGTAAAGAAGGATTTTTTGAAATTGGTCACTCTTTGGGCAGTTTTGCCCCACCCCCAGGCCCCAGGGGTGCCAAGAGCCTGAAATTTACAATTTATGTGCCCCTTGTCCCAAAGATGCTTCAAATATCAAATTTTGAAAGAATTGGACTGGTGGTTATCAAGAAGAAGTTAAAAAATGTTCAATTGTTAACACATTTCATCAATGACCATTTGGCCCCGGCCACCCTAATATAATCCTACCCCTAAGATCATGAAATTTACAAATTGATAAAAGGCTCCCTATTAATTCCAAATATTCAATTTACCGGTAGTTTTACATTAAATATCAAAGCAAAATTAAAGAAGATGCCTTTTCAAATGTTTTTAACATATAAAAACACTATATACCAAGTTTGGCCCCGCCCCTGGGTCAGAACCCTACCCTAGGGATCACCAAAATTTTACAATTTTGGTAAAGACTTCCCTGCTCTCATCACTATGCATTTGTTTCTCTTAGACATGTGCGGTTGTAAAGAAGAAGATCGATTTTTGAAAATTGGTCAACTTTTGGCAGTTTTTGGCCCCGCCCCAAGTCCCCAGGGTGCAAGAGACTGAAATTTAACAATTTAATTGCCCCTTGTCCCAAAAGATGCTTCATGCCAAACTTTTGAAGAATTCGGACTGGTGGTTTATCAAAGAAGTTAAAAATGTTCAATTGTTAACGGACGACGCACTAGGACGGACGACGGACCGAAAGACCAATTGCAATAAAAAAATACATAGATTACAGATTATCATTCATTACTTGAAACAAGATGTGTTTGGTGAAACACGAATGCCCCGCGTATTCACATGCCAGTGGAAGGGGCTTGTCATAAGGATTATTGCATGTGGAAATTATGAAAGGTTTAATCTTACCATTCACAAAAGTTATGGCCAATGTTAAAGTTTTTAAAAAATGTAGGATCAAAATTCAAGGTCAAGGTCTTTTTGGTACCAGAATAAAAAGGACTCATCATAAGGAATACACATGTGAAATATGAATGCCCAAACTCTTGCGCATTCAAAGTTATGGCTAATGTTAAGGTTTTAAAAAAGTAGGTCTTAAAGGTTCAAAATTAGTCAAGGGGTCAAAAAGTTTGTATCCACGGAAGGTCTTGTCATAAGGACATACATGAGAAATATTTAAAGCTCTAGTACTTACAATCAAAAGTTATAGCTAAGGTTAATGTTTTTGAAAAGTAGTCAAACTTCAAGGTCAACGTCCGGAGGTCAAAAATTTTGGTACCCAATGGAAGGTCTTGTAATAAGAACATACTTGTGAAATATCGAAAGCCCTAGTTTTATCATTCAAAGTTAAAGCTAAGGGTTAAAATTTTTGATAAGTAGGTCAAACTTCAAGTCAAGGTCAGGAGGTACAATGTTGGTACCCACGGAAAGGTCTTGCTTATAAGAAACATACATGTGAAATATCAAAGGCCCTAGTACTTACATTCAAAGTTAATAGGCTAAGGTTAAAGTATTAAAAAGTAAGGTCAAACTATTTCAAGGTCACGTCAGGAGGTCAAAAATTTTTGGTACCGCCACGGAAAAGCTGTCATAGAACAAGCATGTGAAATATCAAAGCCCTAGTACTTACCTTCAAAAGTTATAAACTAGGTTTAAGTTTTTGAAAGTAAGGTCCAAACTTCAAGGTCAGAGTCAGGAGGTCAACAATTTTTGATACCCACGGAAAGGTTTGTCAATGAGGGAATATACATGTAATTCAAGCCCTAGTAACTTACCATTCAAAAGTATATGCCCGAGGTATAAAGTTTCGACAGATAGACAAAGACAGGACAGGACAAAAACAATATCGCCCCCCGATTCCGATACGGGGCAATAAAAAGTAATCAATTCAAGCTGATTACGTTACAGTTACCCTTCGGGTATATGAAAGTCCAATCACTTGCCATTCAAAAAGTTTGGCCAATGTTGGAGTTTTTTTCGGAACAAACAGAAAAAACTATATGCCCCCCGAATCAAAGATTCAGGGGGCATAATTTTTTTTACATCTTTCAAACTATGGAGACCCAAAAATCATGCTGACAAGTCTCCACCCATAAGTATTTTACCCTAATATTTCGAATTCTCGGATATCTCGAAGTTTATTCTTGGTCCCATTAATTAAGTGCGAGATAAAGAGGTTTGACTGTACACTGGTTTTTATCCTGGCTAGAAATTTGATGTCTAGGAGCATGCAATAAGTGCAATTTTTGTAAAAGTTCTCTATCAAATCTTAAAGTACTCTAATGTATTTATTAGAAGCAATTCATAATAAAACAATAGAAAACAATACAACAAGCATGAAATTATAACATCTTGTGCCACGAAATATCCAGTCAGCTGCATTACCAAATGTGATATACGATTGATGAATTCACATTGTAAATTTCAGCAAATGAGATTCCTTGAATTATTCAGCAACTATCTGCAAGCCACTATTGCGATGTCATTCTTGTGTTGGGGTTTCACAAGAGTGAAAAGGAGAAACTAAATGGCAAGAACAATCTTTCAAAAGACGACATTGAAGAGGGGGAACTCGGCTTTATCAGGTTGCGTCAAGTCCGCCAGAAAACACACAGTCCCTGCATATCCTTCATATAAACTGAATGGGGAATCAGGGACTTTGGCTCCACGCTGAAACTCTTCCATGAACAAGAATTCGGCAAACTGCTGGGCACGGTGCAGATGTCGATGGTCGCCTGTAAGGCGGTACAGGAGAAGAAACACGTAGCCGCTGCCCGCCACCCCGTGACAAATACCTGGGCCTTTCTTCAACAGACCTCTAGCCCAGGCGACTTCGCCACACCGTAAACAAGCGCCCAGGTATCTCTGGTCCCCCCACACTTTGTAGGCACGTGCAAACAGGTAAATCACGCCTAAAAAAAAAAACCGGCGTGTTTTATATTCTTTTTTATGATAAATGGCAAATTCACTGTCATAATTTAGCTATTTTTATTCCCAAATGTTTAATAAGAAAAATAAAAGTTCACTTGTAACAAAACACACCAGCAAACAAGAGCCCACAGCCTAACGGTCACTCTGAGTATCATAGCCCCACAGGGAGTTCACTTATTGCATTTCTTAATCTCAATTACAGAATTTATCACATTTATATCTTCAAATAATGCATCGCTAAATATATTCCTTCACATCATATCACACCAAGAAGATTCAATCATTCAAATCTCAACACGATTGTTCAAGAATTTTTAATGAAAAACCATATTGCTACTTTTAAGTCCAGTGAGCTTACCTCTTTCGACCTTCTTTACCTAACAATTCAATAAATAACATCTTTCGTCTCAGATATTATAAATATGACCAGTCAGAAAGGAATAATTGCTCTGGAAGCCCGAACTCCATATTGCCTATTGATGTTCCCAGTGCACTCACCCTCCCTTTTGACCCCCAAATCACATAGGAAACACCTCATTTCCCTCACGGTAGACATATGGCATGAATGGGACTCTAGTGAAAGGCTTAACACAAAAGTCTGGAACCATTCGCTACAACGGAGGACAAACAAACCCGATTCCCAGTTCCCCCCCCCCCCCTCCCCCCCCCCCCCCCCACCCAATCCTTGGTGCCTGGTGGATAATAGATAAAAGTGCTCCCTTCTCATTCCAATATCATTACTTTCACATTAATCAATAGCATGAAAAATATATTTCAAATTTTTCATATACGACAATGTACCAATTTGCCCCCCCCCCCACGTGCAGAACCCTACCCGGGATACCAAAATTTACAATGTTGTAAAGCTTCCTTGCTCTTACTATCACTATGCATTGGTATGTCTCTCAACATAATGGTGGTGTAAAGAAAGATTTTGAAACATTGGTCATGTTTTGGAGTTACGCACCACCCCCAAGCCGCCAGGGTGCAAGAGATTTGAAATTTACAATTAGTTGTGCCCCGTGTCCCAAAGAAGCTTCAATCAAATTTGAAAAAAAGTTGACTGGTGGTTATCAAGAAGGAAGTAAAAATTGTCAATTGTTAACACATTCATCAATCCATTGCCCGCACCCTAATACAACCTCACCCTAAGATCATGAATTTACAATGTGATAAAAGCTCTCCCTATCAATTCAAAATATTCATTTACCGGTAAGTTCTACATCTAATATCAATAGGCATTAAAGAAGAGCTTTCAAATTTTCAATATTAAACAATATTAGACCAATTGCCCGCCCTGGTCAGAACCCCTACCTAGGTGATCACCACATTACAATTTTGAGTAGACCATTCCGCTCTACATCATATGCCATTGTGTCTCTCAGACATGCGGTGTTAAGTCAAAAGATCAACTTTTTGAAAAATTGGTCATTTTGGGCAGTTTTTGCCCACCCCCACCCCAGGGGTGCTAAGAACTGAATATTACAATGTAATTTGCCCCTGTCCAAAGAGATCTTCAAGTCAAATTGAAAAGGTGGAATAACTGGTGGTATCTAAGAAGAAAGTTGATAAATTCAATCGTTAACACATCCATCATATGACCATTTTCCCACCCTATATTACTAAAACCCTACCCCTAGATCATGAAATTACCAATTTTGATAAAAGGCTCCCTATCATTTCCAAAAAATATCCATTGAGTTTCACATTTAAATCAATTAGCATAAAAAGAAATGCTTTTTCAAAGTTTATAATAAACACATTGTACCAAAGGGCCCCGCCTGGTTCAGAACCCCTACCCGGATCACCAAATGTAAACAAGTTTAATTATATCATACTTAGCGGTATTGGTCTTACTGTTAGTGGCTCTTTTCACACCCTTAGTTCGGACCGGCCCCTTTCCTTAACCTCTCTAATAAAAAAAAATTCCCCCCCCACCTATTGCATTGTTTTCCTCAACTATGTCTGCGGAATCACGTTAAGAAGAAATATTTTGAAAATTTGTCACTTTTCGCCAGTTGCCCCACCCCAACAAGGCCCCAGGTGCAAGACCTGAAATTCGCTCACTAATAGTGCCTGTCCCAAAATCTTCCATACAAAATTGTGAAAAGAATGGACTGCGTGGTTATCAAGAAGAAGTTAAAAATGTCCATATTTAACGAGACGACATGAGACGTCCACGACACGACGAAGACCAATTGAATTAGTCACCTGATTTTACTCAGGTACCTAAAAAATTATAAAAGAGGCCCATGGCCACATCGCTCACCTGAGCACTGCTTCAGTAAGAGAGCAGTATTGGGATTTAGAATGCGCCACTGTGGAACTAAATGTTCCCTACATATCGTATGGTAAAACTTAATCTAATCCCCTATTGTGAGCCCCACCCAACCCGGAGTGGAGGAGGCATTATCTGAACAAACTTAAATCGACTCTATATCAGGAGCTTTAGGTAAATCACTCGTTGTTCAATTGAAAATTTCCCTATATATCTGCATGTACAAATATTGATCCTTATTCTGGTCGCACTATTTAACTTCTAGGGTCATTATTTGAAAACTTTACTTCACTATACCAGGAAGCTTTTGACAATCTCAGCTTTCCTGGTCCAGTGGTTTTATTAAAGAAATTAAAGATTTTCCCTATATAATCATATGTAAACTTTATCCCCTATTGGGCCCATCGTACCTCCCGGGTCTAGATTTGAACAAAACTGAATCTCCACTATAGCAGGAAGCTTTCATATAACATTTCATTTCTGTCCAATGGTTCTGAGAAGAAGATTTTTTAAAGATTTTCCCTTTATAACATATGTAAAACTTTGATCCCTATCGTGCCCCATCGTACCCCCGGTTTCATGATTTGAACAAACTTGAATCTCCACTATACAAGAAGCTTTCATCATCAGCTTTTCTGGCCCAGTGTTCTTGAGAAAGAATTTTAAATTACACCACCCTATTTTTGCCATTGTGATTATCTCCCCTTTGATATGCCTGGCTCTTCATTTGAACAAACTTGAATCCCCTTCACCCAAGAATGATTTGTTACCAGTTTGATTGAATTTTGCCCTGTGGTTCTTTTGAGAAGAAGTCGAAAATGTGAAAAGTTAACAGACAGACGGACGGACAGACAGGAAGCATCAGAATAGCTCACTTGAACCTTCGTTTCGGTTCAGGTGAGCTAAAAACAAAACATCCTGGCACTTTGCCATTAAAGGTGTCTTACTGTATGGTGTGTTAGTATGTAAAAGCATTTGGCTAATTCAATCTAATCAAAATCATATTCAATGTAATTAACATATTCCGTTCATTGACATTTGATGTACATCTTTTTGTCCGCAGTGTGAATTGATTACAAGTGAACCATTACATATGTTAGTTGCAAATGTAATTTCAGGCATATTCATTGTGCTTTGGTTGTAGAGAATATTGATAAAAAGTATACTTGATGACGAGGACTGTGAAATTCAAAAATCACACAAGGGACATAAAAATATATAACCAATGACAAAAATTATTGCACAGTTGTATTATTTGTCAGCAATTACACTTAATTTTTACAAATATTGCTTTTAAAAATGGCAATTAATTACAGTCAGAAAGTAAATTCCTTAAAATGATGCAATCACTTGAGGACTGCAACATGTGCGCCTCCTGTATTCAGGGGGAAATAACTCGCACTGTGAAAAGTATATCCTTTATATAGCTACCAGACAAAAGAAGTGCATCACTAAGGTACATGATATACCCATCTGAAATGACATATACTTGAAGTCACAGCCTCCATTTGCAATTCCAAAATGCAGCAACACCGTTTTACTTTTGTGTGACAACACATCTCCCCATCCCACCCAAAGATGACCAACTCATTCAACTGACAAAACTGATGGTCCTAGGCAGTGCTCAAGATATCATCCAGACATGATTTATCTATATATAATTACATATTGCCATAAAATTCCAAATGAAGACCTATATCCAAGATGCATCCTCGGCCTCACAATGTGCAAAGTATGATATAATTTCAGTATATAGCTATAAAATCCCAAGTATGATCCGGATATAATTTCAGTATATAGCTATAAAATCCAAAGAACACACATTGACCTAGATGTTAGGTTGCAACACCTCAGTCTATCTCTCTCTCTCCCCAGAGGAATTAGCTGACTAGGTTTGATAGTCCTACGCTTCACAGGGTGAAAGGTATGACATGGACATGAAAAAGCCAACAGGCTGTCAAAAGATGTATGAAGAAAAACTAAATCTACAGAACCATATGACTGAACATACCAGGAAAACTTGAACATTCATTATAATTACTGTGACCGAGTTGAAATTGGTTATCGTGAATTTTCCTGGTCTGACGATTCTGACAGTACCATACCTGGAGCTCCGTGACACCAGTGAACTAGCTCCTGGTCCCCCGGACGCCTGTAATTAGGATCCACTTCATCCATAGCTGGAGGGTAGTTACCATCGTGTTCCAGACCTAGCATGAAATCCACAGATTTACGGATGTCCTGCTCAGCCGCTGGATCCGTCTTCAGGATCTCTGGGAAGCTTAACAGCATCTGAAGGATGGACGACAAACCATGGGCGGCACCTGTTAATGAATCAAAAGAACTTCCTGTAATGATCAAAATAGAACTTCTGTAATGGTCAAAGAACTTCCTGTAATGGTCAAAAGAACTTCCTGTAATGATCCAAAAGAACTTTCCTGTAACGATCAAAAGTAACTTCCTGTAATGAATCAAAAACAACTTCTGTATATGATCAAAAGAACTTTCCTGTAATGATCAAAAGAACTTCCTGTAACGATCAAAAGAACTCTCCTGTAACGATCAAAAAGAACTTCCTGTAACGATCAAAAAGAACTTCCTGTAAACGATCAAAAAGAACTTCCTGTAAGATCCAAAAGAACTTCCTGTAATGTCCAAAAAGAACTTTCCTGTAACGATCAAAAGAACTTCCTGTAATGATCAAAAGAACTTCCTGTATAGATCAAAAGACTTCTTAAAGATCAGAACTCGTAATGATCAAAAAGAACTTCCTGTAACGATCAAAAGAACTTCCTGTAACGATCAAAAGAACTCCTTGTAATGATCAAAAGAACTTCCTGTAATGGTCAAAGAAACTTCCTGTAACGATCAAAAGAACTTCCTGTAACGATCAAAAAGAACTTCCTGTAAATGATCAAAGAACTTCCTGTAACGATCAAAAGAACTTCCTGTAATGGTCAAAAGAACTTCCTGTAATGGTCAAAAGAACTTCCTGTAATGATCAAAGAACTTCCTGTAACGATCAAAAGAACTTCCTGTAACGATCAAAAGAACTTCCTGTAACGATCAAATAAGAACTTCCTGTAAGATCAAAAGAACTTCCTGTAATGTCAAAAGAACTTCTGTAATGGTCAAAAGAAACTTCCTGTAACGATCAAAAAACTTCCTGTAATGGTCAAAAAGACTTCCTGTAATGGTCAAAGAAACTTCCTGTAACGAATCAAAAAGAATTCGTAACGTCAAAGAACTTCCTGTAACGATCAAAAGAACTTCCTGTAACGATCAATAAGAACTTCCGTAATGGTCAAAAGAACTTCCTGTAACGATCAAAAAGAACTTCCTGTAAGATCAAAAAGAAATTCCTGTAATGATCAAAAGAACTTCTGTAATGGTCAAAAGAACTTCCTGTAACGATCAAAAGAACTTCCTGTAACGATCAAAAGAACTTCCTGTAATGGTCAAAAGAACTTCCTGTAACGATCAAAAGAACTTCCTGTAATGATCAAAAAGAACTTCCTGTAATGGTCAACAAGAACTTCCTGTAATGGTCAAAAGAACTTCCTGTAACGATCAAAAGAACTTCCTGTAACGATCAAAAGAACTTCCTGTAATGGTCAAAAGAAAACTTCCTGTAACGACAAAAAGAACTTCCTGTAATGATCAAAGAACTTCCTGTAATGATCAAAAGAAGAACTTCCTGTAATGGTCAAAAGAACTTCCTGTTATTACGATCAAAAAGAACTTCCTGTTAAACGATCAAAACTCTGAACTCAAAGACTTCCTGTACGATCAAAAGAACTTCCTGTAATGGTCAAAAGAACTTTACATCTCATAGGAAGAAATGACCTGGTACATCTATCTGTTTACCGATTCTTGCTTTGAGTTTCAAGATCCACCCATGATACAAAGTAATCCAGTGTTTACTCCCGAGATTTGGAAATGAGGGGACAAATCTCCCCTGGGTATTAGATTGGGGGGGATTGGTATTATAATGGGGGGATGCAAAATAACACTTCCAATATCCA
>CAJDSM010106845.1:1572-18810 GCA_903981925.1 Ostrea lurida
GACACTCATTTACGCAGCTCTACACATTTTGACCCCAGCAATACATTGCCTTCTTCGTCTGCACCAAGGAATCGCTTAATTATAAAGTAGTGTAGGTTAGTGAACTCGTGAAAAAAATGCAAAGTAAAGTTGACCGCTGGCATGACAAATATCTCACACACAAAAAAATTTAACTCTCACAAAAATTTTGAATGTTAATCTTCAAATGAAATACTAATCAAGATACAGAAAAACACATAATCACATCCATTCATATTCCGCATCAGCATATTATTTTGTTTGATAGGATTATAAATACTATCATACCAACAACTGACCAGTGGTTTTAGTAGTATGCATTGCAATTTGCTTTCTCCAAAAGAGGTAAAACTCACGAATTCCAACACGGTATGAATAATGTGTGCAAATTTACATTTTATGCATCAGGACGTGTCATAAATCTTTTTCCAAAACACATGAAATATTGGGTCTTGATTTTTTTCGGGTATTCCAAAAAATACTAATGGGTACAACTGATATTATATTAAGAATATCTCATAGTCTCCTGTAAATATATAAGATAACGAGGCTTAACTGTCTTGACCCATTTTCGAAAAAGCTCCCGGTCAACTCAGACCATATCTATACACTGGGTGGAAAAGTCTCTTCGTTCTTCCTTCTCTTGCTGAAGATATATATAACACATACGCAATTGTGTCTTTGTGTTAATAGTGATACCTGGGGACTCATATAAACCCTACGCCACGGTCCATGTCATCAGCGTGGGATCACACGGGCGAAGTGTCAATCCTACATAGTGTACGTCCGCGCCCACTATTACTTCCCCCCCAATTTCTCTGAAAGGATTCGCCCGCGAGCCGTACCATCTTACGGGTCCCTCTACCCATCACTTTATACACACGATCATGGGCCCTGAATCTCGAGGTTCGTTGATCATACAAGCCCACGCTATCTCCAGTGGCACGTCTCTCACCGCGTGACTCAAACTCTGGTATTTGGTTGATTTCCCGAGCATGCATGGTGTGAGTTGACCTTATGCTTCTCACGACTACGCAGGATTTGTAGTATATTGCACTTGATCCTGGATGTATATTTTGTCAGAACAATCTATCGTATTGGGCCTAGTAGTTTACATATGTGGTCAGGACCAAAAGTATACAAAAAACTGTACGAATACCAAAGTGATGAATGAACCTAAGTTTATATCAAAGATTCCCTACTCTCAATATCATCAGAGTCATCATATCTTCATATGTGGAATAAACAGTACCACGTCGTAACTTTCTAGTGAAACCCCAAGAACTATATGGCGTAATGTTTGAATAGGGAGATACAAGAGCAATTATGCGAGACTACCAAGGTAGTTTGCTATTAATGATAAGGATTTTCTCCTGCTGGCGATGCGCGCTATTGAGTTTATCCCCAGACACAAATTTGGTTGCATTCCGGTAGTGTTATCGATGATCTATCGGGCATAGTTCTCCAAACGCAAGTCTCAGCCTTCAGATTAAGTATATGCTTACCAGACATGAATAAATTGTTTAGTTATATTCACCTGTCCCACACAATTCACTCTTATCCCATCTAATAGGCTAGTCGAAATTAACTTTGGTATTTCAGACACACTTCACAAGACCGAGCCTATATGACGTCAGGTTTCTACTGTTACTAATTCCGAATACTTTAGACGAAACACATGAATCTGGTTCGTAGTCTTTACCTTACCTATTTATACTCGAATTAATCAACTTTGAGTTTTAAATTGTAAGTACCATCGAAGACTGCCATTTAAGCTTTCTCTATCGAAGTGGGGATGGCACAAGGCTCTTAAGAGATATGATTGGTGAGGTTTTGTGGACATAATGTGGACACATAAGATCTTCTCGTAGGCAGGCGATTAACCCCTGCTACTGCACACCTAAACCAGACCTTGCAACCTCCTGGGGAGTCCATCCGTGGGCTTAACTGCCAATAAATAGTAGTTTGTCACTTAGGTCCCCCCCGTACCCCCTCTTCACAGACGAGAGATTGAGCTTTTGAATACAGACGAATAATATTATTTGCTTCGTTAACAAGGTAGCCACAATAGTAACTCGAAGCTGTTCAGTTTGGTTCCACTACATGTTGTCCAATTGCATCCTTTGCTTCTATCGGTTTAAGTTGTCCAAAAAGGGATTCACGCCTTGCCTTCCTAGTTATAATGGCAATCCCTCTACGAGCCAAATAACAGTCGTAATTCAGACAATCCGCTGATAAGCTACGCCAGGGGTTTCAGTAGATGCCGCCACCTTCTATTAAAATTTATACTCGTGTAGTAATTATGACAGTACTCGATTACCCCACATGAGCTTTCAGTGCATGCGACGGACTATAGAACAATGTCCTTATACTTCTACTTCTTTCTCCTGAAATCAAATGTATATCCTTTCATGCACGATTTCTATGGTATATGTTGGTAAACTTTTCTCGAGGTACCAAGAAGATTTTGGTGCCGAGCGAGCGAGGCGACCAAATCGATGGCCCGAGAGAAAAGTTTAACACACATACTGGTTGAGTTGGGTATCAATGTTTTGGGACACTGAGATAACCATCAAGCTTCTTTGTGGTGCCAGTTTAATTTTTTTAGTTATGGCCCTCTTTCTGCTACCTTTGCTACACTCTAGTGTCCATTTTCTACCGCTGTCGTGTTAGATGCCATTGGGATCATCTGTCAGTTTCCACATTCTCTGATTCTCTAGTATCTATTGACCCCTGACCACCTGTATCTGTGCAGAATTTTTGTTAATTTTTTGTTAAACTTTGTCCTGACTAAGGTAACATTTGATGACCGTTTATATTTTGGTGACCCTTTTCCAGCCCGAGAGTTAATTTTAATCGCATCGATAGTGGTTCCTCGCACCTGAAATGGACGCAGCGTTCGAGTCCTTCCCGAGCCCAGAATGTGACGCGATTCTGTTTATTCCACCAAAATGGCAGTCATTACAGAATATACTCTTGAGAGAATGAATTTTGTATGACAGAGATTTCACCGTTGGGCGTCCTATACACTATGAATGGTTTATCCTATCAACCAGGCTATTGCAAGAGTTTATTACGTATTTTACTAACCAAGAGTGGCTCCAATCTCGTAAGCTCTCTCTCTTCTCTCATCTCGTCTCCTCTTTTTCTCCATACTATGTTTTGTGTCTCTAAGAAACTTGTCCTGCTTTTTCCGTTTTCTTCTTCTTGGACATTTTCTCTCGGACCTCATCTAATGTGCAAAGGTGTCGATACTTCTTTTCCCTCACTACCTCGATCTTCTTAATATAATCCTAAAGTTGTAGCATCAATTAATTCTCTGAATAAGGATCTACAATAGAGAATTAGAATTTGGGTGAAACTATCACTATTGATGAATTAAATGGAATGCAATTGTTAGTCAGGTGTAGGTTTAAATTGGGTTGTGACACTGGTAGAGAAGAGTTGACAGTGTAAAGTGGATATGAAAAACGATAGTAGAAGGGTGTGGCATTCGGTGGAAAACGTCATCTGTAAGGCATATATTGTCCCAGCAATGAAAATCATAGTATTCTTATATAGAAACAGATTATCATGATTAGCATGCCACTGATTACTAAAGTATTAATTGACTAGACACAAGCTGGATTTTCAAAAAAAGAAACACGTGTAATATACTGACTTGTGTTGTTTTATCCTATTTACACTAAGATTATTTCTTATTGGTCTCGTACAGATGTTATTGAATGGTTGGTTATCGTGTTATGAATGTACTCTAGGGTAAGATAATTGTGAAAAAACGATGCCACTGTTTGTCGCGGGCACAGTGACACATTAATCTATCGAAAATAATTTTAATTTGGACAAACTTTTAAAAGTACAGGTAAATCAAATGCTCAGTTTGTGATCAAGCATATAGATAAATTGAAAAAAGCGAAAAGAGATGAAACGAATAAACGAGGTAGGCGTTATATGAAAGACTCGATGAGAAGAGATCGCCACTAGCAATAGCATGAAAGACAAGAAATAAGTTAAGATGAGGGAGAGAGAGGAGAGATCACAGGACCATTCGAATTGGTTATAGTATTTCTTCTCTTATTATTCTATCAGCATATCTATCCAATGTTGGGTTGTGAATTTCTCCACTCGGACAGGGACGTTAGGTAAAGTTTGTTCATGCCTCATGGCTTTTGTATTGACGGAATCATGGGGGGGGGCACCGCGCGGTGGGCTCAATTCGTCTTTAGCATCAAGTGTAAAAATTACACAAGTGTCTAAGGTACACATTAATTTCAAGCTATAAACATTACTACTGCTAGAGCGGATTGTTTAAAGCTCATCCCTAGGAAGATGACATAAACGCATATTGTTAAACTAGAGTCCTGGATTATTTTGTGCTTTTGATATTCCTAACGTATCACTGTATGGAATGAGATTCTCATCTCGGTCCCACTAAGTAAGTATCTTTAATCGCGAATTGTATAGGTGCAAGTAACTCATGGTGGAAAATTACTTAGACCTTATGCTTAGCTTTCAGGACGTAGCCTCAAGCGCGAGAGTACTAAGCCCGCCATTACTGCTAGCACAGCGGACTAAAGCTCTCGTGGTGTTTTTATACGGTCATTAAATCCGCGATAAGAGCCTTGGATTATTCGATTTTCCTATATGGTATGTGGGCCAAAAGAAGTTTTTTGGCTGAAGATACCTCCACAATAAGGTGTGAAACAAATGTTTATTCCTAAACAACGCCTTGGAGATACTCAAATTTTTTGAGTGATACGTAAACTCACCGTGAGGGTGTTATTTAACCGTATATATTCAAAAAATCCGAAAAGATATTTCATAATTTGTACTCATGGAGATCACACAGGGAAAATTTCAGTAAGGCCAACAAGCGGGACCATTCGCACACACCTGAGGCAAAGCGAAAGTGAGCAGAATAGATGCATGCACTGAGGAGTCTGACACCGCAATCCATTGTCTTGGCTGCACTAAGAACGAGGGCTATGCATCAGTAGCACAAACGTTTATATGAGCCCCTCTCTATTTGTTGGTTGGCACCATACCACGTAAAACCGGAACTCAAGAGCCGGGGATTTGCACGCAATAAGAACTGCTTAATGTCTCCAACTATGCACCAGATTGGGGCTTCGATGCCTACGACACAGACCATCACTCTCCCCTATTCGGGCCTCTCATTCGCGTAATACGAGATAGACACTGAAACCGGTATATAATAAAATCTTAGACAGAAAAAAAATCTCTAATGGATCAGAATCTATCGCGTATAAGACTAATAGGGTTTTCAGTAATGTTCTTTTCGATAAACACGTATTATGCAGAATGTCATTAAGAACTTTTTTATTGTGGCTGCCGTTCCTAAGTGGTTTGCATCGGTAAGAAATGTATATGAATTGAACTTTAAAAGATGTCTCACAACACCTTAAACAATAATTGGACATCTGTAGTATAGTAAGAACTTGTTGACTACGCTGGACTTAACACTTTACAGTTGGTAGGACCCATTGTAACTATTACATATAATCGTTTAGTATACATTTTATTTGTAAAGCCCAAAAAGGCGAGTAAATCAAATAGTATTTTTTGAACAAATGCTATATATATTCTTCCCCATAGATAAAGATCTGAGGTATAAAAAGACTATATCCAATTATGCATATATAGAGAAAACTGTAATTTACTACAGGCGTGCATTTATCGTGTGTGCCTCTAGTTGAGAAATGCAATATAATAGATGCAGTATAGCTAGATCTTCTATAAACGAAAAAGAAGATGATATTGTTCAGGAAGAGTTTCCTTATAAGGCTTTGATCCCCTCTTTGGGGCCCTATCGTACCCTCGGGACAATAATTTGAACAAACTTGAATCTCCACTATATCAGGGAAGCTTTCATATAAATTTCAGCTTTTCTGGCCCAGTGGTTCTTGAGATGAATTTCCCTATATGATCATATGTAAAACTTTGATCCCCTATTGAGGCCCCATCGCACCCCGGGGGTCATGATTTGAACAAACTTAAATCTCCATTATCAGGAATCTTTCATATAAATTTTCACTTTTCTGGCCCGTGGTGTCTTGAGAAGAAGATTTTCCCCATATAATCATATCTAAAACTTTGATCCCTATTGGGGCCCCATCGTAACCCCATGGGTATGGTTTGAACAGAAACTTAACTCTCCAACTATATCAGGAGGCTTTCATATAAATTTCAGCTTTTTCTGGCTAGTGGTTTCTTGAGAAGATTATTTTAAATTTTCCTATATAATCATATGTAAAACTTGGATCCCCTATTGGGGCCCCATCGTACCCCGGGGTTATGATTTGAACAAACTTAAATCTCCACTATATCAAAAGCTTTCATTATAAATTTCAGCTTTATGCGCCAGTGGTTCTTGAGAAGATGATTTTTAAGATTTTCCTATTACATGTATAATCATATGTAAAACTTTGATCCCCTCTTGGGCCCCATTGTACCCTCGGGGGTCATAATTTTGAACAAACTTGAATCTCACTATATCAGGACTTTCATATAAATTTCAGCTTTTCGGCCCAGTGGTTCTTGAGAAGAAGATTTTAAAAAGATTTTCCCTATATAATCATATGTAAAACTTTGATCCCCTATTGGGACCCGCCATCGTAACCCCCAGGGGTCATGATTTGAACAAACATAATCTCCACTATATCAGGAAGCTTTCATATAAATTTCAGCTTTTCTGGCCCAGTGGTTCTTGAGGAAGATGTTTCCCTATATAATCATATGTAAACTTTGATCCCCTATTGGGGCCCCATCGTAACCCACGGTTATGATTTGAACAAACTTCACTCTCCACTATATTCAGGAAGCTTTAATATAAATTTCAGCTTTCTGGCCCTAGTGGTTCTTGAGAAGAAGATTTTCCCTATATAATCATATGTAAGACTTGATCCCTATATTGGGGCCCATCGTGCCCCAGGGGTTTGATTTGAACAAACTTAACTATCTCCACTATATCAGAAAGCTTCATATAAATTTCAGCTTTTCTGGCCCAGTGGTTCTTGAGAAGATATTTTAGATTTTCCTATAATAATCAAATGTAAAACTTTGATCCCCTATTGGGGCCTCATCGTAGCCATCGGGGTCATGATTTGAACAAACTTGAATCTCACTATATCTGGAAGCTTCATATAAATTTCAGCTTTTCTGGCCCAGTGGTTCTTGAGAAGATTTCCCTATATGATCATATGTAAAACTTTGATCCCCTATTGGGGCCCCATCATCCCCCGGGGGGTCATGATTTGAACAAACTTAAATCTCCAATATATCAGGAATCTTTCATATAAAATTTGATCCCTCTTGGGGCCCCATTGTACCTCGGGGGTCATAATTTGAACAAACCTGAATCTCGATTATATCACGAAGCTTCATATAAATTTCAGCTTTTCTGGCCCAGTTGTCATGAGAAGATTTCCCTATATATCATATGTAAAACTTTGATCCCCTATTGAGGCCCCATCGTAACCCGGGGTCATGATTTGAACAACTTGAATCTCCACTATATCAGGAAGCTTTCATATAAATTTCAGCTTTTCTGGCCCAGTGGTTCTTGAGATTTTAAAAGATTTTCCCTTTATAATCATATGTAAAATTTGATCCCTATTGGGACCCCATCGTACCCCCGGGGGTCATGATTTGAACAAACTTGAGTCTCCATTATCAGGAAGCCTTCATATAATTTCAGCTTTTCTGGCCCAGTGGTTCTTGAGATTTTCCCTATATAATCATATGTAAAACTTGATCCCCTATTGGGGCTCATCGTAGCCTCGGGGGTCATGATTTGACAAACTTGATATCTCAACTATATCTGGAATCTTTCATATAAATTTCGTTGCTTTCTGGCCCAGTGGTTCTTGAGAAGATTTTCCCTATATGATCATATGTAAAACTTTGATCCCCTATTGGGGCCCATCATACCCCGGGTGGTCATGATTTGAACAAACTTAAATCTCCACTATATCAGGAATCTTTCATATAAATTTGATCCCCTCTTGGGGCCCATTGTACCCTCGGGGTCATAATTTGAACAAACCTGAATTTCCACTATATCAGGAAGCTTTCATATAAATTTCAGCTTTTCTGGCCCAGTGATTCTTGAGATTTTAAAAGATTTTCCCTTTATAATCATATGTAAAACTTTGATCACCTATTGGGACCCATCGTACCCCGGGGGTCATGATTTGAACAAACTTGAGTCTCCATTATACCAGGAAGCTTTCCTATAAATTTCAGCTTTTCTGGCCCAGTGGTTCTTGAGAAGATTTTCCCTATATAATCATATGTAAAACTTTTATCCCCTATTGGGGCCCCATCATACCCCGGGGGTCATGATTTGAACATACTTGAATCGCCACTATTCAGGAAGCTTTCATATGATTTTCAGCTTTTTGGCCCAGTGGTTTTTAAGATTAAAATACCACCACCCTATTTTTTGCAATTTCGTGATTATCTCCCCTTTGATGGGGGCCTGGTCCTTCATTTGAACAAACCTGAATCCCCTTCACCAACCTAGTTTGGTTGAAATTTGTCCCAGCGGTTCTTGAGAAGACGTCGAAAATGTGAATAGTTAACAGACAGACGGACAAAAGGCGATCAAATAGCTCACTTGAGTATTTTAATCTTCTTAAAAACCACTGGGCCAGAAAAGNTCTTAAAAACCACTGGGCCAAAAAAGCTGAAAATCATAGACACTCATTTACGCAGCTCTACACATTTTGACCCCAGCAATACATTGCCTTCTTCGTCTGCACCAAGGAATCGCTTAATTATAAAGTAGTGTAGGTTAGTGAACTCGTGAAAAAAATGCAAAGTAAAGTTGACCGCTGGCATGACAAATATCTCACACACAAAAAAATTTAACTCTCACAAAAATTTTGAATGTTAATCTTCAAATGAAATACTAATCAAGATACAGAAAAACACATAATCACATCCATTCATATTCCGCATCAGCATATTATTTTGTTTGATAGGATTATAAATACTATCATACCAACAACTGACCAGTGGTTTTAGTAGTATGCATTGCAATTTGCTTTCTCCAAAAGAGGTAAAACTCACGAATTCCAACACGGTATGAATAATGTGTGCAAATTTACATTTTATGCATCAGGACGTGTCATAAATCTTTTTCCAAAACACATGAAATATTGGGTCTTGATTTTTTTCGGGTATTCCAAAAAATACTAATGGGTACAACTGATATTATATTAAGAATATCTCATAGTCTCCTGTAAATATATAAGATAACGAGGCTTAACTGTCTTGACCCATTTTCGAAAAAGCTCCCGGTCAACTCAGACCATATCTATACACTGGGTGGAAAAGTCTCTTCGTTCTTCCTTCTCTTGCTGAAGATATATATAACACATACGCAATTGTGTCTTTGTGTTAATAGTGATACCTGGGGACTCATATAAACCCTACGCCACGGTCCATGTCATCAGCGTGGGATCACACGGGCGAAGTGTCAATCCTACATAGTGTACGTCCGCGCCCACTATTACTTCCCCCCCAATTTCTCTGAAAGGATTCGCCCGCGAGCCGTACCATCTTACGGGTCCCTCTACCCATCACTTTATACACACGATCATGGGCCCTGAATCTCGAGGTTCGTTGATCATACAAGCCCACGCTATCTCCAGTGGCACGTCTCTCACCGCGTGACTCAAACTCTGGTATTTGGTTGATTTCCCGAGCATGCATGGTGTGAGTTGACCTTATGCTTCTCACGACTACGCAGGATTTGTAGTATATTGCACTTGATCCTGGATGTATATTTTGTCAGAACAATCTATCGTATTGGGCCTAGTAGTTTACATATGTGGTCAGGACCAAAAGTATACAAAAAACTGTACGAATACCAAAGTGATGAATGAACCTAAGTTTATATCAAAGATTCCCTACTCTCAATATCATCAGAGTCATCATATCTTCATATGTGGAATAAACAGTACCACGTCGTAACTTTCTAGTGAAACCCCAAGAACTATATGGCGTAATGTTTGAATAGGGAGATACAAGAGCAATTATGCGAGACTACCAAGGTAGTTTGCTATTAATGATAAGGATTTTCTCCTGCTGGCGATGCGCGCTATTGAGTTTATCCCCAGACACAAATTTGGTTGCATTCCGGTAGTGTTATCGATGATCTATCGGGCATAGTTCTCCAAACGCAAGTCTCAGCCTTCAGATTAAGTATATGCTTACCAGACATGAATAAATTGTTTAGTTATATTCACCTGTCCCACACAATTCACTCTTATCCCATCTAATAGGCTAGTCGAAATTAACTTTGGTATTTCAGACACACTTCACAAGACCGAGCCTATATGACGTCAGGTTTCTACTGTTACTAATTCCGAATACTTTAGACGAAACACATGAATCTGGTTCGTAGTCTTTACCTTACCTATTTATACTCGAATTAATCAACTTTGAGTTTTAAATTGTAAGTACCATCGAAGACTGCCATTTAAGCTTTCTCTATCGAAGTGGGGATGGCACAAGGCTCTTAAGAGATATGATTGGTGAGGTTTTGTGGACATAATGTGGACACATAAGATCTTCTCGTAGGCAGGCGATTAACCCCTGCTACTGCACACCTAAACCAGACCTTGCAACCTCCTGGGGAGTCCATCCGTGGGCTTAACTGCCAATAAATAGTAGTTTGTCACTTAGGTCCCCCCCGTACCCCCTCTTCACAGACGAGAGATTGAGCTTTTGAATACAGACGAATAATATTATTTGCTTCGTTAACAAGGTAGCCACAATAGTAACTCGAAGCTGTTCAGTTTGGTTCCACTACATGTTGTCCAATTGCATCCTTTGCTTCTATCGGTTTAAGTTGTCCAAAAAGGGATTCACGCCTTGCCTTCCTAGTTATAATGGCAATCCCTCTACGAGCCAAATAACAGTCGTAATTCAGACAATCCGCTGATAAGCTACGCCAGGGGTTTCAGTAGATGCCGCCACCTTCTATTAAAATTTATACTCGTGTAGTAATTATGACAGTACTCGATTACCCCACATGAGCTTTCAGTGCATGCGACGGACTATAGAACAATGTCCTTATACTTCTACTTCTTTCTCCTGAAATCAAATGTATATCCTTTCATGCACGATTTCTATGGTATATGTTGGTAAACTTTTCTCGAGGTACCAAGAAGATTTTGGTGCCGAGCGAGCGAGGCGACCAAATCGATGGCCCGAGAGAAAAGTTTAACACACATACTGGTTGAGTTGGGTATCAATGTTTTGGGACACTGAGATAACCATCAAGCTTCTTTGTGGTGCCAGTTTAATTTTTTTAGTTATGGCCCTCTTTCTGCTACCTTTGCTACACTCTAGTGTCCATTTTCTACCGCTGTCGTGTTAGATGCCATTGGGATCATCTGTCAGTTTCCACATTCTCTGATTCTCTAGTATCTATTGACCCCTGACCACCTGTATCTGTGCAGAATTTTTGTTAATTTTTTGTTAAACTTTGTCCTGACTAAGGTAACATTTGATGACCGTTTATATTTTGGTGACCCTTTTCCAGCCCGAGAGTTAATTTTAATCGCATCGATAGTGGTTCCTCGCACCTGAAATGGACGCAGCGTTCGAGTCCTTCCCGAGCCCAGAATGTGACGCGATTCTGTTTATTCCACCAAAATGGCAGTCATTACAGAATATACTCTTGAGAGAATGAATTTTGTATGACAGAGATTTCACCGTTGGGCGTCCTATACACTATGAATGGTTTATCCTATCAACCAGGCTATTGCAAGAGTTTATTACGTATTTTACTAACCAAGAGTGGCTCCAATCTCGTAAGCTCTCTCTCTTCTCTCATCTCGTCTCCTCTTTTTCTCCATACTATGTTTTGTGTCTCTAAGAAACTTGTCCTGCTTTTTCCGTTTTCTTCTTCTTGGACATTTTCTCTCGGACCTCATCTAATGTGCAAAGGTGTCGATACTTCTTTTCCCTCACTACCTCGATCTTCTTAATATAATCCTAAAGTTGTAGCATCAATTAATTCTCTGAATAAGGATCTACAATAGAGAATTAGAATTTGGGTGAAACTATCACTATTGATGAATTAAATGGAATGCAATTGTTAGTCAGGTGTAGGTTTAAATTGGGTTGTGACACTGGTAGAGAAGAGTTGACAGTGTAAAGTGGATATGAAAAACGATAGTAGAAGGGTGTGGCATTCGGTGGAAAACGTCATCTGTAAGGCATATATTGTCCCAGCAATGAAAATCATAGTATTCTTATATAGAAACAGATTATCATGATTAGCATGCCACTGATTACTAAAGTATTAATTGACTAGACACAAGCTGGATTTTCAAAAAAAGAAACACGTGTAATATACTGACTTGTGTTGTTTTATCCTATTTACACTAAGATTATTTCTTATTGGTCTCGTACAGATGTTATTGAATGGTTGGTTATCGTGTTATGAATGTACTCTAGGGTAAGATAATTGTGAAAAAACGATGCCACTGTTTGTCGCGGGCACAGTGACACATTAATCTATCGAAAATAATTTTAATTTGGACAAACTTTTAAAAGTACAGGTAAATCAAATGCTCAGTTTGTGATCAAGCATATAGATAAATTGAAAAAAGCGAAAAGAGATGAAACGAATAAACGAGGTAGGCGTTATATGAAAGACTCGATGAGAAGAGATCGCCACTAGCAATAGCATGAAAGACAAGAAATAAGTTAAGATGAGGGAGAGAGAGGAGAGATCACAGGACCATTCGAATTGGTTATAGTATTTCTTCTCTTATTATTCTATCAGCATATCTATCCAATGTTGGGTTGTGAATTTCTCCACTCGGACAGGGACGTTAGGTAAAGTTTGTTCATGCCTCATGGCTTTTGTATTGACGGAATCATGGGGGGGGGCACCGCGCGGTGGGCTCAATTCGTCTTTAGCATCAAGTGTAAAAATTACACAAGTGTCTAAGGTACACATTAATTTCAAGCTATAAACATTACTACTGCTAGAGCGGATTGTTTAAAGCTCATCCCTAGGAAGATGACATAAACGCATATTGTTAAACTAGAGTCCTGGATTATTTTGTGCTTTTGATATTCCTAACGTATCACTGTATGGAATGAGATTCTCATCTCGGTCCCACTAAGTAAGTATCTTTAATCGCGAATTGTATAGGTGCAAGTAACTCATGGTGGAAAATTACTTAGACCTTATGCTTAGCTTTCAGGACGTAGCCTCAAGCGCGAGAGTACTAAGCCCGCCATTACTGCTAGCACAGCGGACTAAAGCTCTCGTGGTGTTTTTATACGGTCATTAAATCCGCGATAAGAGCCTTGGATTATTCGATTTTCCTATATGGTATGTGGGCCAAAAGAAGTTTTTTGGCTGAAGATACCTCCACAATAAGGTGTGAAACAAATGTTTATTCCTAAACAACGCCTTGGAGATACTCAAATTTTTTGAGTGATACGTAAACTCACCGTGAGGGTGTTATTTAACCGTATATATTCAAAAAATCCGAAAAGATATTTCATAATTTGTACTCATGGAGATCACACAGGGAAAATTTCAGTAAGGCCAACAAGCGGGACCATTCGCACACACCTGAGGCAAAGCGAAAGTGAGCAGAATAGATGCATGCACTGAGGAGTCTGACACCGCAATCCATTGTCTTGGCTGCACTAAGAACGAGGGCTATGCATCAGTAGCACAAACGTTTATATGAGCCCCTCTCTATTTGTTGGTTGGCACCATACCACGTAAAACCGGAACTCAAGAGCCGGGGATTTGCACGCAATAAGAACTGCTTAATGTCTCCAACTATGCACCAGATTGGGGCTTCGATGCCTACGACACAGACCATCACTCTCCCCTATTCGGGCCTCTCATTCGCGTAATACGAGATAGACACTGAAACCGGTATATAATAAAATCTTAGACAGAAAAAAAATCTCTAATGGATCAGAATCTATCGCGTATAAGACTAATAGGGTTTTCAGTAATGTTCTTTTCGATAAACACGTATTATGCAGAATGTCATTAAGAACTTTTTTATTGTGGCTGCCGTTCCTAAGTGGTTTGCATCGGTAAGAAATGTATATGAATTGAACTTTAAAAGATGTCTCACAACACCTTAAACAATAATTGGACATCTGTAGTATAGTAAGAACTTGTTGACTACGCTGGACTTAACACTTTACAGTTGGTAGGACCCATTGTAACTATTACATATAATCGTTTAGTATACATTTTATTTGTAAAGCCCAAAAAGGCGAGTAAATCAAATAGTATTTTTTGAACAAATGCTATATATATTCTTCCCCATAGATAAAGATCTGAGGTATAAAAAGACTATATCCAATTATGCATATATAGAGAAAACTGTAATTTACTACAGGCGTGCATTTATCGTGTGTGCCTCTAGTTGAGAAATGCAATATAATAGATGCAGTATAGCTAGATCTTCTATAAACGAAAAAGAAGATGTATTGTATACCGGAAACATTATAAGGTCTTTGATCCCCTCTTTGGGGCCCTAGTCGTACCCTCGGGACAATAATTTGACAGAACTTTGAATCTCCACTATATCAGGGAAGCTTTCATATAATTTCAGCTTTCTGGCCCAGTGGTTCTTGAGAGATTTCCCTATATATCATATGGTAAACTTTGATCCCCTATTGAGGCCCCATCGCACGCCCGGGGGTCAGTGATTTGAACAAACTTAAATCTCCATTATCAGGAATCTTTCATATAAATTTTTCCTTTTTTTCTGGCCCGTGGTGTTCTTGAGAAGAAGATTTTCCCCATATAATCATATCTAAAACTTATGATCCCTATTGGGGCCCCATCGTAACCCCATGGTATGGTTTGAACAGAAACTTAACTCTCCAACTATATCAGGAGGCTTTCATATAAATTTCAGCTTTTTCTGGCTAGTGGTTTCTTGAGAGATATTTTAAATATTTCCCTATATGAATCCATATGTAAAAACTTGGATCCCCCTAATTGGAGGGCCCCATCGTACCCCGGGGGTTATGTATTTTGAACAAACTAAATCTCCACTATATCAAAAGCTTTCTAATTATAAATTTCAAGCTTTATCGCCATGTGGTTCTGAGAAGATGATTTTTTAAAAGATTGTTCCTATTAACATGTAATAAATCATATGTAAAACTTTGAATCCTCCTCTTGGGGCCCGCCATTGTCCCTCGGGGGTCAATAATTTTGAACAAACTTGAATTCTCACTATACAGGATCCTTTTCATATAAATTTCAGCTTTTCGGCCCAGTGGTTCTTGAGAAGAAGATTTTAAAAAAAGATTTTCCCTATATAATCATATTAAAAACTTTGAATCCCCTATTGGGACCCGCCATCGTAAACCCCCAGGGGTCATGATTTGAACAAACATAATCATCCACTATAATCAGGAAGCTTTCATATAAATTTTTCAGCCTTTTCTGGCCCAAGTGTTCTTGAGGAAGAGTTTCCCTTATATCATATGTAAAACTTGATCCCCTATTGGGGCCCCATCGTAAACCCACGGTTATGATTGAACAAAACCTTCACTCTCACTATATTCAGGAAGCTTTAATATAAATTTCAGCCTTTCTGGCCCTAGTGGTTCTTTGAGAAGAAGATTTTCCCTATATAATCATATGTAAGACTTTGATCCCTATAATTGGGGCCCATCGTGCCCCAGGGGTTCTGATTTGAACAAACTTAAACTAAATCTCCACTATATAGAAGCTTCATATAAATTTCAGCTTTTCTGGCCCAGTGGTTCTTGAGAATATTTTAGATTTTCAACTATAATAAGTCAAATGTAAAACTTTGATCCCTATTGGGGCCCTCAATCGGTAGCCTCGGGGTCAATGCATTTGAACAAAACTTGAATCTTCACTATTATCTGGAAGCTTCACCGATATAAATTTCAGCTTTTCTGGCCCAGTGGTTCTTGAGAAGATTTCCCTATATGATCATATGTAAAAACTTTGATCCCCTATTGGGCCCCATCATCCCCCGGGGGGTCATGATTTGAACAACTTAAATCTCCCAATATACAGGAATCTTTCATATAAAATTTGATCCCTCGCGTTGGGGCCCCATTGTACCCGTCGGGGGTCATAATTTTGAACAAACCTGAATCTCGATTATATCAACGAAGCTTTCATATAAATTTCAAGCTTTTCTGGCCCAGTTGTCATAGAGAAGATTTCCCTATATAATCATATGTAAACTTTGAATCCTATTGGGCCGCCATCGTAACCCGGGGTCATGATTTGAACAACTTGAATCTCCAACTAATCAGGAAGCTTTCATATAAATTCAGCTTTTCTGCCCAGTGGTTCTTGAGATTTTAAAAAGATTTCCACTTTATATCATATGTAAAATTTGATCCTCCTTTGGGACCCGTCCATCGTACCCCCGGGGGTCATGATTTGAACAACTTGCAGTCTCCATTATCAGGAAAGCCCTTCAAATATAATTTCAAGCTTTTCTGGCCCAGTGGTTCTTGAGATTTTCCCTATAATAATCATATGTAAAACCTTATCCCCTATTGGGGCTCAATCGTAAGCCTCGGGGGTCAATAGATTTGACAAACTTGATATCTCAACTATATCTGGAATCTTTCATATAAATTTCTTGCTTTCTGGCCCAGTGGTTCTTGAGAAAGATTTTCCCTATATGATCATATGTAACTTTTGATCCCCTATTGGGGGTCCCCATCCATACCCCGGTGGTCATGATTTGAACAAACTTAAATCTCCACTATATCAGGAATCTTTCATATAAATTTGATCCCCTCTTGGGGCTCCATTGTACCCTCGGGGTCATAATTTGAAACAAACCTGAATTTCCACCTATATCAGGAAGCTTTCATATAAATTTCAAAGCTTTTCTGGCCCAGTGATTCTTGAGATTTTAAAAGATTTTCCTTTATAATCATATGTAAATATTTGATCACCTATGGGACCTCCCATCGGTACCCCGGGGGTCAATGATTTGAACAAACTTGAGTCTCCATTATACCAGGAAGCTTTCGCCTATAAATTTCAGCTTTTCGGCCCAGTGGTTCTTGAGAAGATTTTCCCTATATAATCAGTATGTAACTTTTATCCCTATTGGGGCCCATCATACCCCGGGGGTCAGATGATTTGAACATACTTGATCGCCACTATTCAGGAAGCTTTCA
>CAJDSM010106865.1:59-11113 GCA_903981925.1 Ostrea lurida
AAGGAGAGATGGGGGTGGGGTTATCATGTAATGCACTACATCAGCTAAACGGAGGGTGGGGGTTTATACATGTAATCACATACATACTAAACGGGAGGGGGATTGGGGGTTATATGTATTGTGCATTATTCCCAACAGGCTGATCATCAATATGTGACTTGCTTTAAAGATGAAGTCTTTATTCCAATGTTGCAAATAAAGAATATTACTTAGAATACACAGTATACTTTACAGTGAAGGTAAACACTGAATCAGTCAGGGCCGTCAATCGACCTGAATTTGAGTTCGATTTCGGCCCCATTCCCAATCCAAAAATGTGTCTCTTTTTTCTTACTTTGCAATGAACTTCCAATCGCAACCAAATTTGCCGTCAATGTTTAGTAAATAAGAAAACACAAATGTTTTAAAAATGTATTCAAGAGATTGTCTCCATTAAAGTGTTTCAATGACATATATATGCTTATATCATGTAAAGATAATTATGGGTCATTTATTTCCTAGAGTTACTTTTTAACTTTATTAACCCATGATTTTAAGAAAAATTCTCATTCGTATGTTATAATTTATTGCCGTGAAAAATCCCGATTTTGATTCAAAAATGACGCTATGTCGCATGGTGCGTTACGAATTTTAAAAAAACGAATTCTCTGTAGATTTCATGTGGTTTTATTTCATTTAGGGATTTGGAGTAAACTTAAACTATGATTGTTTTAATTACCTCACTACTGATTTTTTCAAGGTATAACGTAGCGAAATGACACGTACGTTACTGTCGCAAGTTACTAATTCTAGCTGAAATGCTATTTACAATTTTCCTCTGTATCTTTTTAAGTACTCTAGATTTGTATTGCAATTCATATCAGTACAATTGACTGTTTTTATCATAAAATGCAACCAAGAAGTGGTCTTACGTGTTTACTGTTTTTATAAAAACAAGTAAAATTTACCTGTCGCAATTCACATTTTTATGAAAATTTCCTTTGCTAAAAAACTATCGATCAACAAATAAAAATTGTTAACAGTTTTTAAAACATTTTAGAAGCAAACTTTTGTGTTTGTTTTAACATAGGTAGGATTAGCTATAGGCATAAAATGTGCCATTTTTTTCATTTAATGGAGACGGGATCAAAATTTTTATATCATTGAAAATGTATTAAAGCCAGAATCGTATGGTTAAGGATGTAACGTACAAGATGACAAATATTTCCTCTATACAGGTTTTGAAATAGATTTTATACTTTTCGACATTATATTATTTATTAATTTCAGAAACAGAGAGGGGGGTTACTCCCTCGTAATTGAAGGTAGCTATTGCAATTCATTTGACGGTGAAATTCAAATGCATGAGAACGTATCGTTACTTGAAACGTACGTTAACAAAACTACGTAAAAAAAACTTTTTGGCACCTGCTCAACTTCACATGCGTTTTTCAAAAGCATCTTCTTAACATAAATGCGTGTGTTTAAGATAGAATAAAGCGATTTGTAGAGTGAAAATAGTGGTGATTTTCATGTTAGAACACAACTTTGAAGTTGTCAGCGAAAATTGCTGTGCATAATACGGATGATTTTCTTTCTTATATGCTTATGAATACCTATGCATCAAAGTAGAAACTGAAAATTGTTACTGATAAAGTGTTCTGGAACATTTGGCCGTGGAAAATATACGATATAGCTAGTAAATCGTACATTTCAATGTTTTGAACTAATTTGAAGAGTGATTTACAAGCTTTAAAAGGCCTTTATATACCGTTTTCTTAGTGCTTTTTCCTTTCCTTGCTTGCCAGATATTTCAATATCTGAAATCATTTTAAGGTGATCGAAAACACTTAAAGAAAAGACTAATTAGTAATATTATGATTTATCGAAAAAATAAAGATAAAAGGATAAATAAAGAGTAGCTATTCAAATACGCAGCATGGATGAGTAAAGTGTAATCATAAACTAAAGTGTTGAATCAACATTGTACTTCGAGATAGTTTAAAAGACTCTTAGATTTTTTAAGCGAAATGCATCGAAAATTAGCAGAGAATTTGATTAATTTATATGTTTGTTACGACGTTACAATTGTTGAAACGAAGTTGTGTGCGTTTATTGGTGTGCGATTCAATAAAAAAAAAGTAAAAGTACCCAGATTGCATTTGCTTTTCCATGTTTTCGTCGTAATCTCGTCAAGAATTTTACAAGTTTTGGATAGATGATTTGACTTTGTATGTACTTACTTTTGAATACCTGCCTTCAAGATAAATGTTTCACTCGTAAGACTGTTAAGATACCTTTGCTGGAAAATACCGCCGAAAAATAATTTGAGCGGTTTCCTTCTTTTCAAAAAAGGTAAAAATTTCAGAGGCCACACTCTCGAACAGATAACCTAGCCATTGGATTGTAAAAGGGTTTTCGAAGCAGAATTTATGTACCAATTAAAACACTAGAAAATTGTCGAATTTAATCATCTGTGGGAAAGAAAGTTCCTGAAAGTATCACAATTTCTTTGTTTTTAAGGCAACCATAAATCAGTATTACAAAAATACATATAAACAGGAAGATGATAAAAGTTCTTCAATCAAATGATTAATTTTCCAAATGTCTTTTAATCGTAAACGTACATTTTGTAGCATTTCCAGAGTTTTAACCACACTCAATTTTGAATGTGCCAATAATTAAATGAATGACGACAGTTTACGTGCGAAAATTTAATATAATTAAAAATCATTAAACATTCGTTATTAAGAATCAATAACATCAGCTAATGAACTTTAAAAATTTTATTTTTTTACAAAAATAAAACCTCAAATGCTACACCTTTATATTGAGAATGGGTGTTCAATGTAAAATACATGTAATTGTTTAGGTAATAGATACATTCAGTTATTCAGTATTGTGTACTATGGTGCATGCATGCGTGTTTTTGAATAATATTACATGAATGTATCACATATTGTTTATGTATACGTCGCGTTGAAGCAACTTAACTCTGGAATATTACGTCGGTGAATGTCATGACGAATGTTGATAGCATTGTCTTATAACGTTAACCGTCAGTACCAGGATGACGTCTATAACAGTACTGTACAGCACGTGCGCTGACATTGCAATGTGATTACACGTGTGTCCGGAATCCTACCACGCGAGTCTTCGTTCTCACAATTTCTTAAAAATAGATTATATCTAATAGCATTGTTTATCTTTCCATTATTAACCGACAGAAAAAAGGTCCTTTCGTTTTCTTTTAATTATTATTTGATTTTGTTATTTTTTAACGTGACACAAATTCTGTCTTATTTTTATAGTAAATATATGTCATACAACTTAAACTCATGTATCGTATCATTTCTATAAATATCGGGTCTACTAATAATTAACAACTCGCCTGTAACAAATATACAGGCTGAAACTGTGTAATTTATTCATAAATGTATCCCCTGAAGGTCGTGGAAATGAGGATTAGCTCGCGTAGGGACGAAAAAGAAAGGCATGTTATTTGTTGTTTGAAATTTTCGAAAAAGATTTCTTATATCAATTTAGAAAAAAGTTTAGCAATTACCTGACTTTGATTAGACGAGTCCTTGGACATCTAATCCTGGTCAGTGACATCGAACTGTCGCCGAACGAAGCGTGAGCTGAGTGCTAGAGTTGTGGATGTCTAATTTTTGGAACAGAGAAACGTCTCCGTCTTAACGTATACTATTATCCTCGGCATGTGTTTAATTACTTCTTTCTTGTATGATGCATGATGGCAGCCCACCTACCCCCGTGCCGTTAGATAACCGCAAATATCAGGGGCCAATACAAAACGTCATTCAGCTTCAATGGTAAGGATGCAAGACATCGCAACTCTATCTGTTCAATTAATTGATACAATGCTTTAAAAGATACTAATATTAATATAATATATATATATATATATATAGTATATATTATATATATAGATATATATATATATAATATATATATTATATATATATAATATATATATATATATATATTATATATATATATATATTTAAATTTGCCTTCAAATTAACTTTCAGGCAATGCAATAGTTTTTCGCTTCAAGAATGAAAACTTCACTTTTATTAGCATCTTCAGGAAGGAAAGAAAAAAAATGATCACTTCAGTAGCTACTCAATTCTGAGATGGTCAGTGGAATAGGAATTATACGACGTCCATAATAATCGGCAGACTATTATATCTGCAGCTGCGATATTAGTCTGGTCAGGCATGCGAACCATCTGTCTGGGCGGGCGGGAGCACGCCGCGAGCTTGCGTACCCTTAACAAATGTTTCGGCAGGCTGCGTGATGAGCAATCCATCGGTCGTGCGAAGCCATAAATAGTATCAGGATAGTCTACGGGAGGGGTTATTGCTCCTAATTTTTGAACTGGGGAAATAGAAGTTGTTTGTCAGTGTATTTATGACTTGTATTTATTCACAAAATGAATGCTAGTAAGAATTCTCCCATAAAGACCGGCAACTTTGAATCTAATTTCCTGCAGGAATTCAGTCTTGCAGTAAGAAATATCCTATTTAATCTTCTAAAAACTTGGTTTTCCCAAAACATCGTACATCATTTATTGGAAGCGAAAATTGGGTGACCAGGAATTTGAGTGCTGTGTAATATAGGACAGTCGTACTCCTTGCAAACAGTGAGAATTCCTATTGTAGGGAGAGGACAGTTTGTGAATTTTTCTATATCCTGTTAAAAGGAAATAAGATGGGCGCTTATCAATATGTAGTTCTCAAGCGTAACAAAAGTGCAGTTTGCCTATGGTACCTAATTCTGTATTCTTCGATAACTAAGCGATTCATAACGAAGCTTAGCCATTCATTAGGCGTAGGACTGGTTTTTGAAGGAGGGGTGGCAAACTTTAAATAGTGTGACAAGCAAGAACCAAAATACGGGGGAAAACCCAAAAAACAAAACAAAAAAAACCCAGCCTAAATAGTAAATCACAATGTGTGGCGTGGAGGGGGGGGGGGGGGCAAAACTTCTAAGATCATCTGAAGATGGGGGAGGGACAAACTTTAAATATGTGGGCAAGGCAAAAATAAAAAACATTAATGGTCATGGCTCCTACGCCCATGACCTTTAAACAATGTGTTTTACCGAATATTAAGACCAAGTTCATGATGCACACACTCCACTCATCACTACAATACGTACGGACGAATTGCAAGTAATAAAGAAACCATAAAAATATTCTTCACATGCGAATTACTCGTAGCTTCCTATTTTAATCGCGAGTACTTATATCGCGAGTGACTCTAACACATATCTAATCGCGAGAACGGTAAATTTCGCCAATTGTTGTAATAATGAAGATGTTTAGCATGTTTTTTAGTACCATAAAAATAAAAGCGAAACATTTTATTTTCGCGATCTTGCTCCTCTCGTCGAATTACGCGATATAAATTACTCACGAGTTGGTGGTGCTACACTGCTTCAACCTTATATTATTCTTCTCTACAATTAACCAACAATCTGCTAATTGCTGATAGGCTGATAACCAGGAGATTCCCTCTGTTCGCGTACATTAAACTCAATGTCAAATGTTTTGGAATATCAAAATTTCAACGCAGGAAACAACGGTCCTTTGAACGCGGGTACAACAACCATTCCTTGCGAACACTTGCAATGGGCAAGTGCAGACATGGCACGAGGAGGGGTTAGAAATGCCTCCTATTTTTCTCGATACAATATACTTCTTTCAAAAATGCGAGTAGCCCTATCAGGTGATGCAATAATTTCTTAATTCGAATGATATATTGCATTTTTTTCAGCTTCCCTAACCACTTGCTCAAAAATACCTCAACACAGTTAGAAATATCGTAGAAATTGGGTGGTTTTTTTTTTCCATTTTTCCCAAAACAGACGAATCTATCTTAAAATGCAAATTACACCAGTGAAAGACAACACCACACAAATATATACCATAATTGTCCAGAAAAGAAAAACTTTGCAGTACATGTGATGAGGATTATTAGTGATAAGAAGATATGAACTGCTGGATCAACAGTCCTGAGAGGATGTGTAACCATTGACAAATTTCTTGACATTTTGGGTTTTTGGTTATGTTTTTATGAGATTGATCATCACATTTTTAACGTGTAATGATAAAGGGATATAAATCTATAGTTATGTCCTACCTTCTGAAGAAATTTGAATCCAAAGTTTGATTGTTTTTCACCAGTAGTAACATTTTATCCCGTTTGATTGTCTATTTCACCCAGTAAGAAATTTTAATCCCCGTTTGGATTGTCTATTCACAGTAACATTTTTATCTCCGTTTGGATTGTCCATTTTCACCAGTAAAATTTGATCCCGTTGATTGTCTATTTTCACCAGTAGACTATTCTTATCGTTGATTGTCATTTCACCAGTAGAAAAATTTGATTCCCTGTCTATCTTTCACCAGTAGACATTTTATCCCGTTGATTGTCTATTTCACCAGTAGAGCATTTTATCCCGTTTGATTGTCTATTTCACTACAGTAGAACATTTGATCCCGTTGACATGCTATTTTGCACCAGTAGACATTTGATCCGTTTGATTGTCTAATTTTCACACAGTAGACATTTTTATCGCCCGTTGATTGTCTATTTTCACCAGTAGACATTTTAAATCCCGTTTGATTGTCTATTTTTCACCAGTAGACATTTTATCGTTGATTGTCTATTTTCACCAGAGAAAATTTTATCCTGTTGATGTCTATTTCAACCAGTAGAAATTTTAATCCCGTTTGATTGTCCTATTTTCACCCTAGAAATTAATAACCGTTTGAATTGTCTATTTTCAACCAGTAAGACATTTGATCCGTTTGATTGTCTATTTTCAACGCAGTAGACTTTGATCCCGCTTTTGATTGTCCTAATGTTTCACCAGTAGAAATTTGATCCCGTTTGATTGTCTATTTTCACCAGTAGACTATTTTTACTCCCGTTTGAAGTTGTCTATTTCACCAGTAGAAATTATATTCCCGTTTGATTGTCTATTTTCCCAGTAGACATTTTATCTCCCCGTTTGATTGTCTTATTTTCACCAGTAGCACATTTTATCCCGTTTGAATTGGTCTATTTCAACCAGTTAGAACATTTTTATCCCGTTTGATTGCTATTTTCACCAGTAGAAGATTTTATCCCGTTTGATTGT
This sequence comes from Ostrea lurida, assembly GCA_903981925.1. Lineage (NCBI taxonomy): Eukaryota > Metazoa > Mollusca > Bivalvia > Ostreida > Ostreidae > Ostrea > Ostrea lurida. The sequence goes on from CAJDSM010106865.1 coordinate 7,210, forward strand.
CTATTTTCACCAGTAGATATTTTATCCGTTTGATTGTCCTATTTTCACCAGTAAAAATTTGATCCCGTGATTGTCTATTTTCACCAGTAGACATTTTTATCCCGTTGATTGTCTATTTTCACGAAAGTAGATCACTTTATCCCGTTTGATTGTCTATTTTGTTTGATTTTCTATTTTGTTTGATTGTCTAAATTTTGTTTGTGATTGTCTATTTTGTTTGATTGTCTATTTTCACCAGTAAAAACTCTATTCCAGATTAATTAACATTGGGTTTTTGGTTCTAGAGAAAAACGTTTTCAATCTGTTAAACTTGTTCGAACCAAATAAATCGATCAATTTCAACTTCAAGGAATTTAGTGTTGTCTATCATTACTATCTGGAATGCATCTGTTCTTTTTAGATCTCGTCCACGCCCCCCCCCCCTTTTTTTTTTCCTGTTAGGTCTAGTTTTTTCTATAATATTTGTTTCATTTAGATTTACGTTTATGAATTTTCAAAAATACTTGCAATATCTTTATTTCACAGAATTTCCACAGAGAAAATGACAGAAGAATCCTTAGAACAATCAGCTAGCTTGGAATTTGAGTCCGGAAAATACACCACTGCTGCAGAGAAGTATTCGTCTCTGATTTCCGGGGACTCCGAGTGTGCCAAGTACTACCTTAAAAGAGGGCAATGTTACCTCAACAGCAAAAAGTTCAAAGAGGCGCTGCAAGACGCCAAACAGGTTCTAACAATGGAGGAAAGGAGCATGGAGCTCGCCATGCTCGGGGGGAAGGCCGCGACCCAGCTCCAGATGTTTGACGATGCGTACGCATTTTACAAAATCGGCGTGGAGTTGGACAATACGGACCAGCACTTGATAGAGGGGCTGAGGAACCTCCAACGTGCCATACTGGACGAGTACGAATTGGAGGGCGGGGAAGATGAAGACAAGGGTTACTCCGCCGTGGACTTCTGCTCTCAGGATCCGTATCCAGGCGACGATAAACTGCTACAGATAGAGCAGGGGATCCTGGACGTCAAACACAGCATCCACGACACCACTCCGTGGAAGGACTACAAAGATGGCGGAGAATTCAAAGATCAGGCTGCGGAGGCCGCGATAGAGGCTCATAATCTGATGGTAGCTGGAAAACTGGAAGAGGCGGCCAAGAAGTTCACCTTCGCCATAGAGACGGAACCATGCAACGCCATATTGAGACGTTTGAGGTCTGAGGCTTACTATCTGATGGATGACAAAATCAATGCTCTCAGGGACTTGTGGGTAATACCCAAAAATCAAAGACGGTTGGAAGTATGGCGACTAGGGGGTAAGTGCTGCGATCATCTATGTATCTTTGAAAAAATGATTTGCCCCGTCATTACAATCTGGTGTAATTTTATATAAACATGTACAAAGAAAATGTTCGATTCCTTAACTTTCATATTTTGCAGGCCAAATTATGCAGGATCTTAACTTGCCCTTGCATGCTGAACTTTGGTTCAAGACAGCTACCCGTCTTACGAGTAGTAAGGATGAGGGCGTCCGAGTCCTGTTTCAGCGAACGCGGGTCCAGAGGCTGTATGCTCCGGTCTGTAGGGATCTGCCTGTTGCTGTGGAGTTTTCTGACTTTGGGAAGTGTCTCGTGACGACGAAAACCATGAAAGAAGGAGAGGAGGTGTTCACTGAGAAGCCGCTACTCATGGGTCAGGTCATGGACAAGAGAAATGATTTTATGTTGTCATGTGACAATTGTGCTGCCTCAATCCTGACGGCAGACGACTATTTTGGGAGTAACTTGGAAAGTTTAGAGCTTGACTTGAAAGATTTGATTCACGAGTGTTGGCCGGACATTCCGTCCGTCGCTTGTGATAAGTGTCAAAAGGTCAGGTACTGTAGTGAAGAATGCCAAAAGGAAGCATGGGTCAGTCAACACGAGCTCATCTGTCCTTCTAGAAATGAAGCCACGAAACAACTTTACGAAATATCGCAAAATCTTGGACATGGCATTGCTCTTGATGGAGTTAAGAAAAACTTGTGGGATGCTCATTTCAGTCCATTGTTTCTTGCAAGAATGTGGTCTAGCATTATACTGGCAGCGAAATACATGATGAAGGAAAATGGCGATCCTACGCCTACAACAGAACAGTGGGCAAGAGCCAGGGGACCGTTCAGAAAGTAAGTGTCCCTCATATTTATTTCCAGATAGTCAATCCCCACATAGAAGGTTTCCACAATTAATATGACCTTTTTCTGCTTGTCTTTAGATTCATGGCCTTTGGTAACTCCTCCGCGGCTGAGAGCATGCCGACCATTTTGAACCTCATGCGCGAGATCTTTAAAGACTGTGGCGACGGCGTTCAATACAAGATTACAGACAACGAGTTCAATGGCCGATACTTCCAGGCGGTGTGTAATCTCCAGACATTCTCGTCACCAATTACGCCTTACCACCGCTTCATGACGCAGGTGTCGAAACTGAACACCGAAGATACCAGAGGGTTACGAATGTTGAAATACCTGCAGGTGGCGCCACATCTCAACACGTACTGTGGCTTGTTTCAGCTACAGTCCTGTCTCAATCACTCCTGTAACAACAACGTAGAAGTTAGAGATGCTGAGATTGAAGGTTACGGCGGGGTCAAGGTCATCGTTAAAACTGATATCAAAGAAGGGGATGAACTTTTTACGACATACATTGATACCACCATGCCGAGGAGATTACGACGAGCGTGGCTTTTCCGGTCATTTAATTTTTGGTGTCACTGTAAGCGATGCGAATTTGAAGGAGATGGACCAGAATCATGCACGGAGTGCAAAAAAAGAGCAGGCAACAGCGCGCCATTTCCGGCCTGCGGTCAGTGCCATAGGGCGTGGTACTGCTCCGTCCCCTGCCAGAAGTCGGCATGGCGTAGGGGACATAAAAAGATCTGCAGAAAAACTCACGCAAAGTCAATCACTGCTAACCCGGAATCAGCAGAATGATAACTTTATATCCATCTGTTTACCATAAACCCCGTCTTTTCAAAATATTCTTCTCAAGTCGATATGAGAGATATAGCACTACAGGATGACTGTTTGATATCACTATATTTATTTCTTGTACTTGCTCTGTTGAGAAAATGGTGTCTCAATAAATACTATTACATATTATAACGAAGTTTATATGTAACGTGGAAGTCTCAATCCGAGGGCAGAGGCCCGAGGTGGGGATGCTTGTCTCTATGCTAAAGGCCAAGATAACGAATAGTTATCCAACCCTTCGTAAGTCCTTAATGTAAAGGCAAAGATAACGAACAGTGACTCAAGTCCTAACATAGAATATAAAAAACCAACAGAGTTGGCAAATCACGGACCCCTTGGACACACACAGAGCGTGGGATCAGGTGCCTAAGGAGAGATAGACACCCCATGTTACTCGGTCACACCCCGCCCCGTGAGGCCCATAGCTTGATCAGGTAACGGAACAATCCGTAGTTAAATCAGTGTGTGATAAACCGGCTTAACAATGGCTTATTGAAACACATCAGACAGCATTTGAGCTCAAGGTAGGTCATACTGGTAAACTAATTGTTATAACCGACCATAGAATTTACGAAAAATTGTGCCTTCCCAAACCGTGACTGTTAACCCCTGCCACCCCAAACAACTTCGTCTGTAAGTAGCTTAACCTCCCTGATTAAAAAACTTGATCATTACGGAGAACAAGCTCTTGCGTATCGAATAAGTCTGAGAATCAATTCACACCATACGCAGGCGACGATGGAATATTTGCTAATAAATATGGGAAGTTGACGAATGAGAAGCCTGATCGTCCCGTTTGTCATAAAGTTGAGTAGTTACCGCCCTTTGCCTCAAAAACATTGAGACACAATGTTATTTAGCCCCTCAAAAAAACTCAATATAGTTGAAGATTTTGCT
>CAJDSM010106895.1:0-12713 GCA_903981925.1 Ostrea lurida
TTGTTGTTGTTGAGAGTCCGATACGAGGTTTAAATAACCATACAAAAAAACGCATCCTTAAGAGGCTTCCAAACTAAGTCTTCTTCACTCAAGATACTGTGTAAGCCTTCGTTAACACCTTGGCCTATGCCAATCGGCGAACACAGATATACTCTGCATATCAATCGTCTTCAATATTCTCTGGGAACTGTTATATTACTTCGGCCATTGGCTCCATCATTACTATACAAGATTTTACTTTGATGTTACAATATAATTACCCAACAAATCTGTCTTAAACAATAGCGTTCGGGATACCTCTCTACCACGAAAAATGATGAAATACGCGTGTTAGTCAAACAATAAAAACGCAGTTAGCAAACGAACGAGTAGCGGATACAAAGGTAACAGCATGATCTGAGGTGAATACACGACTTAGGATGTCTGTGTTCTATATCTTCAGACAATTAAGCATGATCAACAATAGTAGTTTGTCTGAATATACTTTAGCTCCAACTAATGTATGATGCCGCTCATTTGGATTTTATCTCCGCTTATGCCTCTCCTACTGATAACTAGTTATGAGGATATAAACGTACATACACATATTCTAGAAATCCCACCCCCAACCGCAGTGGCTTCGACAAATTAAATTAAATCCACTGACCTACGTCTTCCCATATTCTGTCTATTTGACGTGTTAATTTTTCAGGTTTATCATCCGTGTAAACCCTTAATTTATGTTCATACTGTATAACTGAACTTTCGTAGCGCACAATGTAATATACGTTCACAGAACAAATGCGCATCGGAACAGTCACTCGCTTTGTTCGGAGAGGCCGATGTTGATGTTCGATTGAGACAAATGATCGATTCCGTATTGTGACGTCAGTTGAAGCAATTCCTTCTACGACATTGAACTTTGGACATTTATTTGTTATCACTGAATTATGACTTCCAAAATAGTTGGAAATTTAAATGAAAGAAATGACTGTTATTAATTTCCAGGTTTACCGGGAGATTGAACCAATGTTGCTATTTGGCTTAATATAATATATAGTTCCAATACCCGCTACGCGAGTTCTATAACAGTTTGCAAAGAGGGCAACATCAGTTCAATCTCCGGATAACTTTGAATTTAGAAGAATTATTATAGGGTTCAGGTATCTTGCAATGTGGATTCTTAAAATGTTAAATGATATTGAATCTCTTATGTGAGAGTCTCTCAGTTATCTAGCGAAGGCATTTCCTTCTTAACCCTCGGGTTTCAACTGTAATCTGGTTTATATCAATCGTAAATTGTGCACTCTATCATTATTGCATCATTATTCTGGCATAGTCCGCTTACAGCACAAGCTATTGGTTCTCTTGTTATAAGTATGCAAACGATCTAGAAGACTGCATTGTCATCTACATGTGCGTGGTTATGGTGCAGCAAGAAAGGCAATAATAATCAACTCGTAATGCCTTAGTCACAAATGGGCGACCCCGCAAAGAATGGCGATTTGAGTTCCTTGTGCAGCGATAACCACGGAGCCCGTCACCGCTGGTCACACGCTATACTGCCTCATGGCCCACCGTCTTGATCAAGTCGGCCGACAGCTGGTGACTGACATGTTGCCCTTCTCGCGCGTGTTGTACTGGCGGCGTGTCACAGTGGCGCGAGTATTCGCACCACAGCGGCTACCCCGTACCACTTCGGCATGTTTGTCGAACTACTGAGGCAGTACAATTTGCAATTGAGTTGGCACCAGCATCGCGAATGGAATGGCGCGGAGACTGGTTCCAGAAACCCTGTGCGAACGAACAAGAACTGTTTTGTCAGAACACAATTGCTTCCCCCCCCCCCTTTCCTGCAGGGCCGCGAAAATGGCACGGCTGACCGTTACTGTTGTGCGACTGTGGTGCTGCAGTTGGGCAACTGTCGTCGCAGACTGGTACTGCCGCCGTGTCCCCCATTACACCGCGATTTTCGCGATCCTGAAAATATTTTAACAAAAGTTGAACGATCGCAGCCTCGCAGACCCCGAAATTTCCTGCCACTGTGGTGCGGGGCTTACAGAATCCGCGGAAGTGGCGCGAAACCCCACCGAAAAGTCGATGTTAGACCGGTTGTGATACGGGGCTCTAAGCCCATTTGTGACTGAGGCATAAGGCTCAAACATGTGAAAGTTAGTAGCAGCTCACAAGGAAAGTTGACAGTCGAGTCATCATCTAGTGAGAAAAGTTGCATCACACCTATCCAGTATACGTCATTTGCACTACAATCTCTCCCTACAAATAACGAATTCTGGCGCCACAAAACGCATAAATGAAAATAAGTGTTAGGGCACTCACCCTTTGGTATAGGCGGCTTTCGATTGAGATTATTTACCGTATAAGCAGATTAATTTCATATCTGGTTGTAAAAAAAAACGGTTTTGTCGACAAGTACTTTGTAAATAATAAGGTCGAGACCAAAAGATCGATGTTGGCTAAAAATCTGAATTCAGATCTTAAGGTAGGGTGGGAGGTTTTGGGGTGACTGATTGATTATTCGTTGTTTTACATCCCGTCGAGAATTTTCACTATACGTCAAAAATGTAGGTGGAATACCACAAAATTTAGATGTACAATGTGTGGTTTGACTGCAAAGTCGTGTGACGACTGCAGCTGAACTTTTCACATGCGTTCACACAGAGTGGCAATCTTTGATGTAAAATTATACAGAGTCTGTACAGATCACTGCCGAGACGCATGAAAAAGTCATCAGAGTTAAGGGTGAAATGACAAAATATTGAAACACATTGTAAGTATATTTACATATTTATTTTCCATTTCAATGACCGCTCACTAAAACCGTTCCGTAACACAACGTGACGACGCCATGTTGCCGGTGATATGGCACACGTCTGTTATATGTGTGCTCATCACTCAGGGCCATGGCATAAGATGAGGTTCTTTAGCGTGTTTAAAGTAACCCTGTCGTTTTTTATAAGATCATATCCGAAAAGAGTTACCTCGCAATAAACCCTTACATCAGTCTACCAGATCAAGTAATTGTTTTATACCGCATTTTCTGAAGAAAGTTCGTGTATATTGTTGTTACCTTGAACCAGTCTGTGCACCTCTCCAAATGATACGCAATAACACCATGTACAACACCACATTTGGGGAACGGATAGTGACCTCGGGGGTACAGAATTTGAAGCCGTGTTTAACAAGTAGGTGACATAATTAGCTCTGCTTAGCAATAGAGATTAAACTAGCTGTATATTAAATACCACGGAATACAGTGATATCCAGCTTTACTTTCACTTTTCCCACCTTTGCAGTTCATGGTAGAAATGGTGACACTTCAACAATATCGGCAACCACACGTGAGGATGCAAATCCAACGATATTTTTTTAAATTTTCAATATCTATCAATCCATATACATTTCCCAGCCAATGCGTCGATTTCGTTCTCACATAACTCACATCTCAGTGATTCCAAAATTTTCACGTCTAAATACTCAACGTGTGTAAAAAACTTACTCAATTCTCCATTTGTGCCACTTGGGGGTACAGAATTGCAGGGAGTATGGTGGGCAATGATGAACCAATCGCCAGTTACATTATCAATGAAATGTAAATTATTCTAAGAATTCCAATAAATTACAAGCAATAATTATCTAAACATTAATACCCGTTATTTTATGGAAACACGCTGTTTTATCCATAATCACTTATTTTCATCCTTATGCAAACGAACCCAATGTAAGATGAAATAATTAGTGAATGTTCAACATATATAAAATATACATAATTACATGTATGTATTCATATAAAACTATAATTCAAGTGTGGCATATTTCAGTTGATTGTCGTTAAATCGGCATAATTTTGGGGAAAAAATGTGTTTGGTATAAAATGGAAATGATTCTATTTCGATGCGGGGCCTAAATATGAAATTATTGAACGCACTGACATTTGGACCACTCACAAATAGAAGACTCTAACATGGAGAAGTTTTGTACATGTAGCTGGTCAGTACCCGTACTGGTTTTAGTTTCTAAAAAGTAAAATTTGATGTCTGCAAAAACAGTAGGATAAAATGGTATCTACCGTAAGGGAAACTTTGCATTTTGGAAAAGCCTTAGAAATCTCAGAATATTTTTTTTCTGTGCCTACATTGCAGATATTGTACAATCGAACAAAAAGTGCTAAAGATGTTGGTTGGGTTGGGGTTTTTTTTTGGGGGGTATTTTTTTTCTTCATTTTATCTTTGTTTTGCTTTATAGCATTGGGGTGTATTTTCGCTTTTTGTTGCTCATTTTCGAGTGTTTTGTTTGTTCTTGGGTTTTTTTGTAGTTGGGTGTTTACACTTTGGCTGGGTTTTTTTCCTGATTTTATTATATTAATATTGACTAATTTCCGATATGATGTTCGGTAGTGTATGATTCTTTCCAGGTAACTTCTTTGTGCTCACGGCTGTACAATTATGTTATGTGGCAAATGTATAGTATATTAACAATACCATTACAAATTCACTATAATAATTCCTATGATTTATGCATTTGTTCACATTGTCGAATGTCCTCTACCATCTCGACTCCCTCGTTTTGTGTATCGCGGTCGTGTAATCCAACTTTTATCTCGACTTGGAGTCGGCTCGCTGTACGTTTCCTCATCGAAGAATGGCTTCGACAGCTTTTTTAAACGCAAAGATGTTAATATTGAACTTAAATCCCAACTGACAATTTCTATACTTCATCACAATGATTGGTTCATTGCCCCTTACCTCCAGCTGAAATCTGTACCCCCAAGTGGCACACACAGAAATTGAAGTTTTCACCGTTATATTTGACGTGAAATTTTGAAATCGATGGAGGTATCTGCTGCGGCATTATTGTGTAGAAAGCATGCATATTAGGTAAATCATATGGAGATAGATAGAATAATTGAAAAATTTCACAAAATTATTGGATGAATTTTGCATCCTCACGTGTGGTTGTCGAATATTGTTGAAGTGTTCACCATTTCTACCATGAACTGCAAGGTGGGAACCAGTGGAAAGTAAGCTGATGGAGATATCACTGTATTCCGTGGTATGTTAATATGCAGCTAGTTTAATCTCTATTGCTGAAACAGAGCTAATTATGTCACCTTACTTGTTAAAACACGCTTCAAATTCTGTACCCCCCAGGGTCACCATTCCGTACCCCTAAATGTGGGGTTGTACATGCCAACAAATCTTTAGGAATGTGATAGATGGTGTCATCTAAATGTGCAATAAGATTTCAGAATTTCCTCTTTTGCCCTTGGGGCAAAATACAAAATTGGACGGTTTTTCCTAAACTATCTGGATCCAGGAACTACTAATACATTTTAGGTACCAGCAAAACCGTGTCATTTTTGGGACATGATAGGTGTTGTTCTTTAAATGTGGAATACATTGGAAGGGGGGGGGGAGGGTTAGAACGACGAACACACACCTGGTGCTCAGTGCACCTGTGCAACATGTAAAATCAAAAGTCTTCCTTCCACATTTTTTTTCAAACATTATATATGATTTGTTAAATTATGCATTTATCATTTATCAAATTATAAATTAATTGTACAAGATACGAATGTTAGAGGCCAGGCTGCATTGAATTATCACTATATTTTCAAAATTACTGCCGCATGTTTATTAGGAAATGGTACCATGTCTAAATATTATATACATTATCTCTACCGTTAGCCAGTGTTTTCCGCCTGTACATGTGTACACTGGCAATGTAGCGGTAAAGTTTCCTCCAACAGTCTAAGCCATATTCTCACCTCAACATTTTATGCGAAATTTGATCATGTATATTGAGGTAAATTGCTGCTAGTTATACAAGTACAACGGAGAGTATATAAATACTAATAAACTAAAAAAAAAAAAAAAAAAAAAAAAAAAAAAAAAAACACCAACACATGCTTTGCGTGCGTGAGGCTATTAGCTAGACTGTCTTATATTCCACAGTATAGAGACGTGCTGTATTTGTATAATGCCTGAAATAGGGAAGCCTGCAATTTTAAGTTCAATGTAATATCTGTAATTCAGAAAATAAAGAATTCTCGTTTAAGAGGTATTTCCTTAAGTTAGGCGAAGAGATATTTTTCAATTTAGTAAGAGATACTAGAACCTCACTTAAAGATCTGTCTATTTTACCAAAGAGAGATATCTCTTTAAATACCTTGGAAATATATTTCTTTTACATAAAGGAATATATCTTTGGAAAAAAAAGATTAAAATTATTTTAATTCTAAACTGCTCCCCACAAAATGGAAAGCCCGCCAATAGTTTTTTACGGTTAATATCCGCCAACTTGTTGGAATAAGATTTTTCATGAGGCGGACGAACTTTTTTTTTTATATATATATATAATGATTTATTTTGTGCATATTTTACATATATGTATATAACCATTATAATTCAATAATTACAATGCACAAAAATTTTCCACTCACTCCCACACTCATACTATCATTCTCACTGAAAATAGCTACAGACGAACTTTAACAATACCGTCAAATGCATTGTGACGTCATTCTAGAACGTCCTTTTGTGGGAATAAAGAGCAGGTTGAAAGTCAAATGAACCAATCAAAAGTGTTACAAGTAACATTAAATCATTCACTTACATAATATGAACACATTTAAACTGGATACTATCCTACAAGTCAGTAGAGCAATTCAGTTCATTTTAGATTTGGAATAGTACAGTACAGTACAATAGCAAAACCTCAATAAAGCGCAAATACATGTAATTCCAATGTCATTTATTACACTGAGTTGTGTGGATTGGACAAAATCAAAGCTCCAATCTAATTAAAAAACGTGATATATTCATACGCGCCTGAAAACAAAAAAATGTAATGCACAGAGCTATTCAATTCTTTGAAATTGTTTAAAATACACTGAACAAATTGGACTTATTATAATGGAACATTCTTTTTAAATAAATTATCAAGGTGAGAACTCTGGACATTTTACTCACAAACTTCACATAAAAGTGCTTCGCATTTTTATTCAGTTTGTGAGTAAAATGTCCAGAGTTTGCACTTCGATAAACTCTTCAAAAAGAATTTTAATCTTATATATATAAACTTATACGTAAATCACTAGCTTGATAAAGATATCTGAAGGCGTGTACTGGTGCTAACACAAAACGAAGCTTTAATAGTAAACCCCAGTCACTGAAATTCCACGACAGTAAATGGACGATTTTCTGATTCTCGCCATGGTGTCCACTGGGTGTCGAGTTCTTATGTGTAAATACCTGAAAAGTGTGAATTTATACAGCAGGAAGCACATGGATGACGATTTTAGTTTAAAGGGGAAATGTATCTTATCATACTCTTATTCTTTCAAAACGATGAAAGTGATAAAATATATCAGAATGAAGTATTTTTGATCTGTTTGCTTTTTAAATTTTATCTAGTAAATAGAATTCCTCTGAAAGATTTATCTTTATTATGCGCAACGTTTGATAAAATACAGAATTTTGCTAAAACCTATGACATCACTGTGACACATGAGAATTGATCTACCTCAAAGGTTAACTCAAAACATCCTCCGGGAAGTGTGCGAGGCCAAATTAAAAGGCAACATAATATAAATGGTGATCAATCTCGTGAGTCCAAACAAGAGATGGATAGACCAGAGGTGGCATCGGATGTTTAAAACAGTGGGTGCGAATTTGTGTTCCCTGACGCCCTCTGTTGAGATAGATATCATATGCTGGGTCGTGTTCCAGTGGAATGGGACTCCCTATGTTAGGGGTGACCATGAACTTTAGTTCCTGTTCATGCGACTTTTGCGCCCATCCATTCAACTGATGTGTCAAGTTTGTGCTGCTGATTGTATGTTTTATGTATGATTGCAAAACATTGAACTGTGATTGATTTGAGTGAGTAAACTGCGAAGAGTTGATTTATATTTTAAAAGTGTAAATATTTTTGTTCGTGGTCAACCTGGAACAAACAATGCAAACGCTGCTTGATTTTATACTGCTGTTTGCTGCTGCTATATGTGAAGTTTGAAAGTTCACATTTCTAATAGTTAAACATATTAAAAGTAAATGGCCATTTGCGGTCAAACAGTTATGCTGCTTATACTTTGTATGTTGTTGTTGTGATTGCTGCTTGGCGACCTGTTGCTGATTTTGTAATGCCACGACCAACAACTCCAATCAATAAAAGAATGATTGATTGATTATGATTATTTGTTGTTTTACGTCCCACCGAGAATATTTCACTCATATGGAGACGTCACCAATGCCGGTGCAGGGCTGCAAAATTTAGGCCTATGCTCGGCACTCAGGGCCTTTGAGCAGGGAGGGATCTTTATCGTGCCACACCTGCTGTGACACGGGACCTCGGTTTTTACGGTCTCATCCGAATGACCGCCCCATTCAGTCGCCTTTTACGACACGCAAGGGGATGCTGAGGACCTATTCCAACCCGGATCCCCATGGGGGATAAATTTGGTTCTCAATGTCCTCAATATAGATAATGAACAAATGACAATAACGAATCAATCTAGATAAATTCTACAAAGAATACAAAATTAAAAGTAAGGTAAACACGGCCCCTTGGACATACCAGGCAGAGATGATACCAGAGGTGGAATCGGGTGTTTGGAGGAGTAAGCATCTCTTGTTGACCGGTCACACCCACCGCGAAACCTATATTTTGATCAGGTAAAACATAATACAATTCTAGATGTAAAGAACAGCCTGATTGACCCAGAGATAGCTTGTTTTTGCAAATTAGATCATTTGTGTTTATGATCCTACAATTGTCTTTCTTACTCTGAAGTGCCATGGAGCTGGGGTTGGTTTACAGCTGAGATATACAGATTAATGTGGGAATCTTTGAGAACCTTTGCAGCATGTGGAGCACTGAGGTCCAGTACAAGGACTTGGCTTACAGTTGACCATTTGTATTAGTGTTCCAGTGAGACTTTTGTATAAACAAGGCGGTCCAAGCGAACAATCTGACACACAGGTATCCTATTATTCAGTGTATGTTTCAAATGTTCTTGCAGGGCTTCTCCCACAAGTTTTCAGGTTTGAATATAAAAGGTCAGAGTCGTTTGCACGGAAATTCAATATGCTTCTGCTTTCCATATCACTTAAGAAATGCTAACTTACGACGGGTAGTGGTGGGAGGGGATTCTGTGCTTGTAAATCACTTGATTTGCTTTGGCGAAGATAGTATGACTTGAACAGGAGAGAAAAATATCTGTTGTAGATAAAATCCAAGATAGTGTCTGCAAAAGAGAATCAAGATACTGGACTTACGGCAGGCGTGACCGGTCGACAGTGGATGCTTGCTCCTCCTAGACATCCAATCCATCTCTGGTGTATCCAAGAGTCCATGTTTGCCCTTTGACTTAATATGTATTCCATATAGGATCACTGTTCATTATCTTTAACTTTTCATAATATTTTACTCAGTGACAGCCTGGACCATTATTACTTGCAATTCTGGCTTAATAAGAAACTGTTGAAACCCCTGTAACGTTAGCTCAATTGTCAGTAGCCTGCTTTGATTAACAAATTGATCAAACGCAGAACAAGCTCTTGCGGATCATAAATACTATATGTAGGTTACAATGGAATTCTGCTATACAAAAAAGGAAAGCCGTCAATGGAGAAGCCAAAGTCATACCTGAATTGTTCATTTGCTGATGACATCTATGTTCAATGAAAAGGTAAATATAACAAACAGTTTTCAATTTCTCAAGTCCCAAATAGAATACAAAACAAGAGTTGGGCGAACACGGGCCCCTTGGATACACCAGAGGTGGGATCACGTACCTAGGAGGAGTAAGCATCCCCTGTTGAGCGGTCACACCCGCCGTGAGTACACTGTCTTGATCAGGTAAACGAAGTAATTCGTACTCAAATATTTGTACATAAAGAAAGGCTTAAGAATTGCCATGAAACATATCATACAGCATTTTACCAAATGTTTCACAAATTATATAGTCGTTATAACGATCTTGTTTGTCAATATAGTCAACTGGCAAATAAGATCGTTATAACGACCATATAATTTGTGAAATGCTGCATTTAAACGTGAACTGTTAAAACCTCTGCAACAGCAACTTGTTTTTAGATAACCTGTCTCGATTAAAACCTGATCAAACAAGCTCTTACGTATCAAATAAGTTGAGAGACTTACACACCATATGCAGGTGATGATGGAATATTGCTACATAAATATGGGAAGCTGACGATGGAGAAGCTGAAATCGTCCCGTTTGTAATAGAGTTGAGTTTGCCGTTAATGTCTATGTTCAATAAAATATCCAAGTACGAAGCAGGCATGGAAGACCATGTGGTGTCTTTTATTTTGCGTTTACTGGGATATATCGAATCGGCATATGAATAACAATGAGTATTGCTAATAGATTTAAGCGTCGGCGATATATCTAAATGTCAAGTTGAAAGCCATAAAAATAGATTTTTTTTTTTATTTTGAAGTTTGTGATTAAATTTTGCCTTGTAGGAGTATAAAAATGGGTCAACTAACAAAGAGAGCACAGTTCGTGTCCATGGGAATTCCAACAGGCTGTTGGAATACCTGGTTACCGAAGACTGCGTAATGAATTCTAGCATTTTTTTTAAATATTAACTTTGGAGGACTTGCGTACAATCATAGTGGTGTTTGATGTTTCTTCTGCACAACAGATGAGAATTTCGTGACCAGTAAATATAGGGGGTTGGTAGAATATTTACTGGATGGATGTCATGCTTCTATTGACACATATAAGCAGATTAATTTTAGATAGAATCCTGATGCAACGCTTAAGCTGATTAATTTTGGGTCTAGTTGTCAAAATACAACTGTGACACGCCAGGGCTACTCAGATGCTCTGGCGAACTCGTCGCGACTCGGCGCGGATGTTCGTTTTCTCGGAGATCAACAAACATGAAACGCAATCACACGTTAACGATCGTGCGATAAAACGTTTTCAATCGTTGCAAACAACGAATATACATAGTAGAAGTAAAAGAAGTTTTAGCATTTTTAATTACCTGTTCATCCGAAAACCTGTGTTGTCAGGAAATAGATTAAACAAAACAATTGCGTACCATTGTCTGTGGTAACGTAATGAGATGAGCTAAATATAAAGCCTAGTTCGAACGGAAATCACCAGTTCGAATGCTGAATGAACCGCTATATATATTCTACTCTAGTCCACTGTCCTACTATGTCGCATTTTAGGTGTGTCGAGAGCTAAAATATTAAACTGAGAAAATTAAGTCTTAACTGAGATAAATAAATTAATTCTCAATTATTTAAAATATATATATCTGATGGTGTTTTGGAGGAGGAAAACATACACATGTGCACTAATACACATGCAACCCCCCCCCCCTCCCCTCTCAATATGAACAGTTCTTAAATATTTTATTGATATTCAAAAATAAAGGTATACGTTGATTTATCATGGTTAAAGATATGTATTTCTTTTTGCAAATGTTACATTTGTGTACTAAGCATTAAAATTACTATTACATGTATTGAAAATTTCATAATTTAGAATTAGGAATTACTATATTCAAAAATGTATTAATTTTAGATGTAGGAATATCTTGAATATCTTGAAATCAGATGTCAAACCACCATTGGTGCAAGATTTGAATTCCCCTCTTAATAAATAAAAAAGAATAGCTACATGTAACTCCTTGCACTGGACAGAGAACTGAATTGTCAACAAAAACAGGTTAGCATCACTGAGCAGCACCCTTAAGAAAGCATCTTGCTCAATTAAAGTTTGAAGTACATGATACGTAGAAAAATGAATCTTAATGTGTCATTTGATTAAAAAATGAAGGATAACAGGCGATTAATTCTTACATACATCCTGAGATAATATTTTATACACTTATCTTAGATTCTCACTTAAATAATGCACTGCTCTTTTCCATTGCCTAAAAATTTTTGTTATAATACATAATATTATTTTTTTTTAAATTATCAGTCGGAGCGTTATTCCCCCAAAGATAATCGGATCATTACTGCTGGATGGTTTTGTTGGAAGTGAAAGTGCTACCTGGATTAAGAATGAAATTGCTGTGAACTAACAGGACAGATTATGAATGCATAGGCTTTCTCTTCAAAATCTCTTCAAAATTGTTAATGATCTTGAAAACACATGAACTAAATATTTTCAGAGTGGAAAAACATTTTATCAGTAATAGATGATAGAGTATATAAGGAAAAATAATTATACCAGCAATGAAAATTAAAATACAAGTCTTCAATGCCATGTCCTCAAGTTTTCTTTTTCAATCAATTCCTTATTTGTGAGACATATCATAATATGAATATTTCTTATCAGATTAAATGATAGTATGTCAGATGATTCGAATCTGTTGTCCCATTACTAGGGTGATAGAAGAGAGTCATGGCTTGAAATGGATTCCTTGTCACTATATAATAGACAGTCATCAAGAATCTGGAGTGGCAGGTGGTCAGCCAACCAGTTTTCATGACTGGCTGTTGAGAAATTAATTAAACAGATCTTTTAAGAAAAAGAAGCAACTCATTATTGAAAACCAATCTTGTGATGAGGTTCTGGTATTAAATTATTTTTGATGGGAATTTTTTTAAAAGCATCATTAATATCAGCTCATGTAAATACACACATCTAAAATGTTATAATAATTTATGACCACGTGCTATTACATAAGAGTAAATGTGTGCTTTATAAGTAGCAAACATAAT
>CAJDSM010106909.1:0-12934 GCA_903981925.1 Ostrea lurida
CATAAGAACAGTGGCAAATTAAATTATCAGGTGCATAGAGAAATAGATACAACCAAAAGCTCGGACCTGTCTGAGATTCTCACTAACGGTTAGCGGTGATTGATCTATCGGATATAGAAGGTCTCAATCGTCCTTACATCAAACCTTTTCAAAGCCAGACAACAAAAAAAAAAAAAAAAAAATAAAAAAAAAATGCTGGCATTGAATAGAGCTGAAAGTTTCGATCAACAATTGCTGACTGCAATTACCGGAATGCTCTAGAACGCTCCGGCTATCATTACGACCAATTTAGGACTACGATTCCAACAGAAATAGCATACTTTTCAGCAGGAAGATATCTCTATTTTAAAAAACCACGTACTAGATGGTACCAAGTTAGATATCACTGGGAATCCTTATAGATTGTCTCTGTTAAATGCGATTCGATCTCTTAAAGTGGAGGCATAACCAGCAATGAAAAATTCGACTGGAATTTGAACGTTACATATTGTATTGAGGAATCTGATATATATCTGTTTTCGATGTGATCAGCCAATATTCGTTCTTTAGAACTTCGATGTGTTACTCTCGGTTGATGAGATGCAGGAATATCGCCGCTATCTGTTTCATCTTTACTTCCTGTTTCCTTGTGACTGTTCAATATCGTACTCGATATCCGAATGATGTCCCGTATTGATTGCTTAAGGATTTACCGCCTCTTTTGGGAAAACAGGTATTTTTCTGGAAGATACTGCGAGCAATGACAACTCACCAATTGATGCATATCATTTCTGATTCGTTTCGAAGTGATTATCTTTCGGTTCATCGACAGTCTCTTGACACGAACTATGAAGACCGAAGTCTTAAAGTAGCTTTGCAAGATAGAGATTTCCTACGGGCCATCCCATTCACAGAAGAGTGTAAATCGCACATCACACAAGCTCGGAGTATGGTACTAGTTTTACTGGTTTTCTGTTATACGGAGACTTTTATGTACAATCTGACTGGGGATCATACGAAAATCCCAACGTGGCAAGACCACGCCATTATTACAGAAACCAAAATGATATTAATCATCCAAAGACAAATTACGGACATGAAGTAATCTGCCCAGAGATTTATTGTACAGTTGTGGTGGAAAATCAAGTTCTATCATTTATACAACGAAAATGACACTGAAATCAACGAGGCAAAATTTTGGAAACGATTAATCAGCACAGATGTAAAGACGTCCAGTTGAAAGAATATCCGGTCATATGATAGGAAGGAATTAGTAACGATGGAAGCATCTATCAGTGGAATGCCTTCTCGTGCTTCTGTACTTATCCCCACTTTCATTTTGTATTCACTTATTGGTCTTTGAATTAATGAGACCATTACTCTTGTCATGATATGTCACTTTTAATTTTCTGAGATTCAGTATAGGATTAGATTTTTATCGCGATACTCGTTATTCATCAATCAGAAAGGGTAACGAGTGTCATATGAGAATATATACATACGCCCTTGTTCCTTGTGTGAACTGTGTGACTCAAGACACACTGTCGCTAGTCGGATATTGTGAATTAGATTTTAAGAACAGATGGTCTGGATTATTAATCTTGACACGATCCATATCACACCTGTTTTGTATCAATCTTCCATTGGTTTCCTGTTGGATAGTTAGTAGCCAGTAAAATTTCCTTTAGTGGGTTTCAAAAGTTTCCAACAAGCTTGCTCAGGATATTAACCGAATAATTATTATTCATGTCTTCCAAACGACAAGAGCCCTGAGTTAGAACCGCAACATTATATTGACGTGTACATCAGTCAAGAACTAAGACCTACGGTGACGCAAATTCAACAAGGGCTTGCATCCTCACTTCTCTGAGAACAATCTTGCGCATCTCATCTCAGAGACGCCAAAATATAAATTTGTTAAACGTCTTTATAAAAAACCCATCTTTTCCTCAACATATTTTTTATCCCTTATAAGCTATTGTTACATGTACTGTTAAATTTATGAATTGAGCACATTGTGTATTATGTTCCTTTGTTGTTTTTCTATATTGAAAACGTTTTTTACTTGGCATTCGTATTGTATACTTCTAAATTGTCTTGATTTGTACTTGTTTTCCTTATTATGACATATTTCGGCATAATTGTTATGTGGAAGGATTGTTCTATGGTATTCTATGGTCTTCTTTTTAGAGTTACAAATTGTTAATTCAAGTATGTTAGTACAGGCGCTTTAGAGTGCTTTTTAGATAAGGCGCTATTATATGAAGGTATGTGTACTTTATTATGTTATTTTACTATTTTATAATTATTATTACTAATCTAATATATTTACTGTTGCATTGTTGACCGTTGGGCCAAGCAAAAAATTTAACAAAGTGCCTTATTTGAAATTGTATATATGTACATAAAATTCCGTGCGCCAAAACGATCATGAATATCAAGTTGGTATAGATGAAATCCGCCTGTTTCATTCGACGTAGAATAATATTACGCAAGTGTGTCGAAAAGTGTTATTGTTGGGTCATACTTTATCTCTTTCGAATTTCTTTAACCCAGGAATCGTGAGTCGTTAAACGTCATTCAAACCAAATGTTTATAAAATACGGGAATTCAATCCTCAGTTTGCAATTTTTATATAAATTAAAAAAAAAACAGATTTGGTAAACAGTTCACAGTGATACTGTTTTTAAATGAACTCAGGGTGTACTTCAAACACGTGGAATCCTAGCTTATAGTCCAAACAACTGACTAAAGATGAAATTCTCAAAATCCTGTCTGTTTTTGAATACTTTTCAATATTCCACAGAATCAAGATCAATCTTGAATACATACCTTTACTGGATCCGAATTCAATCATTAACATCTTACAAACAAAGATACATCACTGTTCCAGTAAGTGCTCTACCAACATCTTCTCTTACTCATTAACTAAACTACTAACGAGCTGTTAAAGGAGTCACTTCAGATATTACATGTGTCCACTACCTTATTCAGAAGCTGGTGTCAATCAGATGTGATTCCAAAAACTCAACAAGGCTTATAATAAAACTCAGAGTCACCGAGATTTTTCTAAAATTTACTGCATCACTTACGTATGATTTCTCCCACTGTATACAAAATTCCTCACGATAAATTAAAATTAGGATTTTTGTAGTAATTGATAAGTTGCTTTTGAACAAAAACGGGACCACGAAAATAAGTTTCTTGTCTTCGGAAACATAGGTGCATATTTGTCAGATAACCACTCTGAGTGCCCACATAATGTAGAAGTCTCTGAAGTTGATATAAGAGATGCTTGGGTTCTTATAGATAATATATTATGCACTTGTTGGAGACTATCGTTTCCAAATCTGTTGGTATTCCTCTATGGCACTAAGTTGTGCCTCTTTTGGACGAGACTTATTTTGTATCATCGCGAGCAGATTGTTCAAAACCTTATCATATATTCCATGCTGTTTCTATAACTTTGTATTTCATCTTAAAGGGCTTTACTTTTCTGAGATTTTATCATATACATTCGCAGATGTGTTTAAATTTCGTGATAGTAAAATTGTAACGGTTAAATATTGTACCCAAATCATAAGGAACAGCACTTCGGTGGTTATTTATTTTTTGCGATAGTTGATATGATTTGCGATATAGCGAAATAAACCCACTCGAAATTTCCCCTTACAGATAATTCTAAAGTAGGGAAAGGGTCATTCTATTTCCAGCGGTACGCGTTCCCATCAATTAGTGTATAGGAATTCCCTCTCTCCCTACCCGGGGGAGAGAGTTCACAAAAGCTTCTAACATAAAAGATAAATTTAGTAGTGGCTTCTATTCGCATTTTGATATATAGACGAGTGGTCTATCAAAAATAAAATTCATCCATATGCTGGCAGATCAATCAATCCTTGGTGAACTAGAAAGAAGAGAACCACAGAGCCTCCATGTCTGCTTGCCTACTTGATATTTTATTGCAGAATAAACAACTCAAACTTGAACAAACGGACAATATCAGTTCCTCCAGTCACTTCCATACCATGTGTATTAGTAACCAAAATTCATCATCGACTTGCATGCAGTGTGTGATGTCTTCCCGCTTCTTCATACGCAAGAGACTTGTTATGCGTATGATCACCATTTTCATCGACGAGCATGTGATGCGTCTTAAACCTTTCCGATACGCAAATACATTACTTTGAAACAACATCGAAGCTAGTATACTTCTAGTTGATGAACATGAGACGAAACATAATATCATTTTGCATTATACAGGAAAAAGACTATACTGTTATCGACCGCGATCCAGCAGAGGATGCTATACTCCTCATGGCACTGATCCTCCTTCGCTTTGTGTCGAAGGTCCGTGTTGCCCAACACTCGATTTTGTATGTGTTTTGGGATGTGATACGTTTAATAACTTTGTTACTTCGCCATTTTTAAGTAAAATAAGTAAACACATATTTGCAAACTTTATCACAAATGATTTGAGCAATAGTTTAGTCGAAATGTGTACCAGAAGATTCTTATTCGTTAGCTATAACTTTAACAGTGTTATTGTATCATGATTTCATCTCTGTTGTATTTGTTAGGTAATCAGATACAATATTAATATTATTTATTATGACCATGGGTCGAGCGTCTGCGCGTGGATGTTAGTCCGAGGGGTCTCCTAACAGCCCAGTGCTAGTGTACTAATTTACTAGCTTGAATCGGATATGTAGTAATTGCCACGTGGAAACTAAGAATTCTATACTATAAATAAGGATTAACTCCTCGGCCATAGCTGCGATCCTTCGAAGATTTGGCCCCAATTCATTGAGCACTACATTGACACATAAAGTTTTACTTTCATGTTTCGGATTCCAATATTCGGAATTGAGCATCACTGAAGAAACATAAATTTGTCATGCGCATCTAGTGCATACAATTGGTACTTTTTCATATATATAGTTTATCACCAGTAATGCTGCATATCCCTCGTATTTTTAAAGACATATCTCTCTTCTCGTTGCCCTTTTAACTTATACATTGTAATATATAAAGGCAAAGATATAGACAGTGATCAATTCTAAAGCTAAATATATCAAAAGTGGCATATCTTACACCGGAACCAGAGGTGGATCTTAGGGGGAGTAGCATCCCTGCGACCGGTCACACCCGCCGTGATGCCCATCTATAATAATTGGTTAGTCTGTAGTCAAATCATATTTGAAAAACGTGCTTAAATATCTAAAAAATGATCGTTGAACTAAATACTTGCGAGGTTATTAGTGGATTAACATCGCTCGTTTGTATATATCATATTATATTTATAGTATATAAATATATATTATATATAATTATATATATAATATATATATTATATATATATTGACTATGATTACGTTTAAACACACACATTGTTTACCTCGCCAATTTATATTTCGAGGTTCAAAATGGATTTTTTTGTAAAATTGACGTCTTTTTCATTATTCAATAATCATTTCCTCAATACGATGGACTTAAGCCTTTCTTAAGAAACGTGAAGATCCTTACATGTAACATCATTTTTCAATAGTTCGGTTGGAATGATCTGGTTAAACTTTTTCAAAGATATAAGTCCTACATGTAATTCAACCACAGCGTTGACATTGGATTGACTTGATAAAAGCAATGGACTCAAGGCGAGTTGAGACGTGTCGACAGGGGATGCTTAACGTATTATTAAAGTAATCGAACATCAAATATCATACATTTAAAAAAGGGAAAGTCTTTAGCTTTGGAGATTAAGAGGGTATGTTGTATTAAGCCCTCCTACCCCGTCCTAAGCATAATTTATACGTAACTCTATGGGCATTTCCGAAAACATGAGTTATCTCTCTTCATACTCTAATATGACAACTTCAAGGTAGTACAACAACATCATATTTTGTATATGAATACATTGTTTTTGATGCCTTATTGAATTTAAATAAATTGATTAATCAAACATTTGGTTGTTTACTACGACAAGGTAAGGAAAAGACCAGTAAAAGAGAATGAATAAAGAATAATGAATGAGAAGGCATTTTAATCAAGTCAGGTTTTGTTTCTTCAAATGTAAGTGAATCCCTTAAGAAAGCTTAGTAAAAGTTTTCCTGATCCAGATTTTTAAAATCGAATTGGAATATTGGTTTGTTTCCAGGTGTGCCTTTATAACGATTTATATACTGTTTTTGCAAACGTCAATTGGCGAAGTTAACAATGTACTGAACGTAATCATAACCACATGCAAACAAACATATACAAAGTTGAGTGTAGGGCCACACGGACCTCCGACAAAAACAAAGGCAGGATCAGGTGCCATGTTTTAATGAACTGATCTATGAGAACTAACTACCAGTACTAACGATTTCAAAAAAATATTGGCAACTTGTCAGCTCGTTTTTTACTACAAGGATTGATGCGTGCAAATGATAAATGTTCTCTTTTTTATCAGGGCTTGTGTTATCCCATCACTACAAATACCTCGTCAAAAGCAAACCAGATTACAATGCTTGGGTAATTCCCTCCAAAATAACTGAACGTGCCCACTTTGCATTTTGCACAGGTGCAGTGGGGTTTTTATTAAAAAAAGCAGAGGATAAGTAATTCGATGAAAAATATATATTTATATATGTTAAATAGTGTCCCATTGAAATAACTGATTTTTCCATGAGTGTAGTTTAGGGGTGGGAGTAGGGGGAGGGGTAGATGCTATATTTAAGATGTACGGAAGGGGTACGTTTGAATCCATATCTTGAATTTAACATCTTTTGACCTACCATTTTTATCCCCTTTCAGATATGTGATTACGTAGCTGAGTATCGTATCAAAAAAGAAATTGTGCGTAATAATTAGCAGTGTAACGATTATCAACAATAGATGCGAGCCCTTGTCACCTTACCCAATGCATTGCATTTTTATATATTAACTAGTTCAGCCCTAATACAATGAAATCGTACTAAGTGCAAGTCGCATGCAAACTTTTTACTTAGATTAGAGAGGAAGTACACACGTTACCCCCAGCTAAATCCTCAAGTCCTCTGCTTTCAAGTACCAAGTACATCTAAATTTTGGGGCATTGTTATAGCCCTTTTCTTCACATGATACAACTACCATTTCAATATCTCCTTACTGAATCACAAATATCGGTAACCCCAAATCTGGTGTTCCTTAACCATGGAGGTTCTAGAGTCTTCCGGATCTTTAGGAGCATTTTGAGGTACTAGTATTTCAGGGATTTTCAAGTATGAGCGTCTATTGGATGCTAGTGTGTTTTTGTTATCATATGGTTGACGATTATGTAATTGTCAGCTGTACCAGGTATGCTCAGACATATAAGTCAAATTGTTTTCCATTTGAATTTGACCTCACCTAATAATTGCGTTGCTGGTTCACGGACTTGTGACATGACCACTTTTGTTCTTGGGGAACCGATTTAAGCAAACAATTTTGATGGCTCCAGATTTTGTATTTCATTTTACCAGTAATTTGCTGATTTTGGATCATTGACTGATGATGTGATCATTTTTCATTTAGGGACGCGCTTGTAAGCAAAATTGTTGCTGGATCCCTTTTTGTACGCATTGTCTAGTAAATTGCTAATTTTAGATCACTGAATGGTGACGTGATCTTATTTTATTTAGGGATGCCCATTTAAGCAAAATTGTTGCTGGTTCCCTATTTTGTACACCTTGTCTAGTATATTGCTAATTTTGGATCACTGAGATGATGTAATAATTAAATAAATGATTGGTTTTATATAGCGCATTTTCTACCTAAGTACCTAAAGCACTTTACAATATTTATTATCCCAGCAGACCACCGTCTCAATGCAAGCTGCCGTTAAGGCGCTAGAACACTAACATTCTGACAATATCTTTCACTGTCTATTGCCAAGGTACCCTTTTACACTTGGAAGGAGTGAGGAATTTCGTGTAAATTGTCTTTCCCAAGGACAACGTCGACCCTGCCGCGGCCAGGATTCGAACTCAAGAACTCTCGGTGATCTTGTAATTGTTAGACCCTTGCTAAGGAAAATTGTTGCTGTATTCCTTTTTGTACACCTTGTCTGGTATATTGTTATTTTTGGATCACTGAATGATGGCGTGATCTTATATTGTTTAGGGTGGCCCATTCAAGCAAAATTGTTGCTGGCTCCCGTTACTCTATTTCCCATATCCAGTTTTCAAGTTGCTATTTTTGGATCAATGACTTGACACGTAACCACAGTTTGTTTAGGGAAGCCCATTTAAGTAAAACTGTCGCTGGCTGCCTTTCGCTGTTATTTGGGGTTTATTTAAACATTGTTTTTGTGATTTTGTCGGTATTACAATTGGTCCAAAGTGTTTGAAATGTGTATGCCCCTGACTAATAGTAGGTTTATTACACGAGCGGGCCTGTTTTTTAGTGAGGGTTTGCTCTACTAGTGGCTCAGCCTATGCAGTGACTGCCTAGGCTTGTGTCGGATTTTCAGGTTGCTAGCAGAGCTCACCTGGATTTTTCATTCAATTAATTGACTTCCAAATATAAATCAACATTATCAAATCTCTACTGGGTAAACTGGTTCCAGGGTTCACTTCAGGTCTTGTTTTTCTTCTATTTGTAACTACGTCAATTAGGAACAGCCGTGATCATTATCGATCGCCAAATAAAACTTCAAATATGTCGTGTTTTGGTTGCTTGCCTCTGTGTACACTATTTTGTCTTTGATAAATAGTCGTTATAACGATTGATTTTGTCATATAACCTGTCATTGGGTCAACTGTTGTCTGTCATGTTTTAATGAAATTTTAAGCCGTTCTTTATATACATATTTTATCTGCAAATCACTATGTTTATATATGATTAAGACAATGGGCTCGCAGCGGATGTGACCAGCTGATACAGTGTGCTTACTTCCACGAAATACTGATTCCACCTCTGGTGTATTCAAGTTTTATGTTTGCCCTACTCTTGGTTGTACTCTGAAGAAATTGGTCAAGGTCCGTCATCTTTGCGTTTTCAGAAGCGAAATTTAATTTGTAGTTCAACAAGAAACTACGCTACAATATTTTGAAAATGCGTAAATAGAGAAGATGCTAAATTTACAAAGTAAACTATATCAAACAACACATGTAAAGTAAAAGGGAAGGTGGGTAAAAGGAAGAAAAAAAAGGAAAAAAAACACCCACAAAAACAAACACACACCCCCACCCACCAACATATTAAAACAGAATGAGGGTTCCGATTCAACTGTTGCATAATTCTCCCCTCATCTTTTGATTTAAAAAATGTCACTTTGGGGTGTAAAACTAGCAAATTTTACAAACGAATGATACCTGTGTTATAATCATGAGCTGATAGGTTCGACAATAAAGGTACTTGCTGTACATATTAATGAGTCTTTGTATCATGATTTGCAGATCTGATTTTAATGTAAATTCTCCCAAATTTAACCTAGTATAATGATATTTGAATATTGTATTCGAAGAAAATGTCGACACAAAACCCCACGAAGCGTGAATGAACATGCCGAACACAATAACTGTTTAGTTTGGCAAAATACGTTATTTCAGAGTTAGGCCCTTAAAGACCCCAAAAATAATACCGTACGGTTTCTTGACGGATCACTGAATATGGGAGGAGCTTCTTTCTAGACATTGCTATTTACCTGGAATTTACCTAGCCCTAGATCAGGCCTTTGTGTATATAGTTGTTATACAGAGTTCCCGCTTATCTATGCAGTTGAATATTACATGGAAAAAATAGACCTGAATGTACAGGCATACTGCGATATTACTACTTTCGATCATTTTATACCAAGATTTCCAAAAAAGTTCTAAACGTTTATCTTTACATTTTTTTTTTTAAATTCTAATAATACTGTTATATTTCACAATTTTTAGGATAGGCCTAAATTAAAATTTTGTTTGTTTGCGGTTTCCCGACCGACCCAGTAAATTCGTTCCGACTGAAAATCTTTTATTTGTATTCACCAGATAATATTCTTTTTATTCATTGCTGTTGCAACCGACCGAAAATCTTATGTCTGCATTTAACGCTCAAAACATTTTTATCGAAATTCTCTGATTTTAGGACTACTTCTAGTTTTCTACTGTCCGCATGCAGCTCGGAGCTAAGATAATTCCATAGCCAAATACCGCATGTACATATACCAATCGTATCGTCAGCGCTATAAAACGTGTTTATCATCAAAGTATCACTTTTGATATAATGCATAGTTTCATACCGTAAATGAAGTAGCATAAGGGGAGGACGTTGAAGGAAATCGTAAAATATGAAAAGTTTCATAATCTTTACGAGACAAAAACAAATAAACAACCACGGATTCAGACCAACACAACTTGTCCGATACAGAGATTGAGAATCGGTTGTGAATTAAAGCCATATCAAGTCGCTGCACTTCGTGCAATTTGAGATGCAATTTACATGCACACGATTGTGGAAATAAAACACGCAGAATAATATATTGCTCCAGAAAACGCAATCACCATGACGGTAATGAACGTTCAGTGAAAATTTGTATTTTTTTTACACATAATCATATTTATTCATTTTTATTCGTTTAGTAGTAAATTATGTGGATATTCGATTTGTTATTATAAATTATGGGACGATAATAATTTTTCTCCAACGTAGTGGACATGTTGTGAGCCGTTATATTTCGTTCAAAACATAAAAACATTTTGGAGAGAGAGAGAGAGAGAGAGAGAGAGAGAGAGAGAGAGAGAGAGAGAGAGAGAAGAGAGAGAGAGAGAATGAGAGAGAGAGAGAGAGGGAGAGACGCATTATTAACATTTAGTTACCAATTCCTTCATTGAGTCAAATGCTGTCTGATGTGTTTCATAACCATTGTTAGCCGTTTTTCACACACTGATTTGACTAGGACTGTTCCGTTACCTGATCAAAGACTATGGCTCACGGCGGGTGGACCGGTCAACAGGGGATGCTTACTCCTCCTAGGCCTGATCCACCTCTGGTGTGTCCGGTCCGTGATTGCCCAACTCTTGTTTTTGTATTATATTTAGACTTCGAGTTTGATCACTGTACGCAGTTTGTGTGTTACGAGCAAAAATGCGACCGTTAATCTTTGACTCTCTGTCCGCCAGTAACACTAAATATTTTTGCGGAAATATTAATTTCTAAACCATTACGGTCAAGAATTTGCATTTAGTGCACAGCCATATTGTTTAGATAACAGTTGTCTTGACTTTCTATGTTACAGTTACGGAATACTAGTACCCAAAGGTTTCAGCAGAGCACGATATTTTGTAGCATTGTAGATTAAAGCTGACATCATATATTCCTTTGTAGTTGAAATTTAGAAACAGTCGATAGTACAAATATGAAACTAATGGCGCATTATAGGGACTTTTTGGCAACATTTGAAGTATGGTAGATTAAAACAAGTTGTGAATAGAGAGTTCCAAGCTATCACAACACGGGTAAAGAGGGGCTTCTTCGAGATCTATATTAAAGAATGCTGATAATCATGGCTTTAATTGTTATCAAAACATCATACCCCGACAATTGCACACCACAGTCCCCTCAGACGTCAATCAAGTTTGATTGACAAGCGGCTTAGCTTTGATCAGAACACAGGTAAAATTTGAGGGCGTTAACATAAAACTGGGCCTTTAATTCAAGTTCACCTCTTTTTATGCATTGTTGTTAAAACATTAATGACATGTGGAAAATCCGAGGTAAACAGATATCAGATGAGGTTATCAGCATTATTTGAAAGACTTAACCTTGTGGATATTTCAAAGATAATTTTTCTTGCATTATATCATGAATTGGGATTGGCAAACAATTACAAAGTTCGGCATCTATGTACCACGCAGAGTTAAGCATTATTGTTCCACTGAGAGTTAGAAATTCCCTTACCTATCTTTACACTGTAGATAGTGTTTAATGGTAGCATGTACATTGTTTCAGCGGAGAAGTTCGATGCATCGAGGATATTGGTTTTGTTTTTAAAATATATCAACATACCCATGGGAATTCCATTTCCCCAATTAGAAAGCAGCCCCTGCACATAAGGTTAAAACGTAACTAATAGAACTCAGTAAGTTCTAGATTGCTATAGAATTACAAGCATTAATTAAAACCGCTCAAGGAAACATATTAAAAGAGAAAAGCTTCAATGTTGATTTCTGATACTTGAAACATTCTACATTTTACGACCGTTCGTCCTGGTTTATTTATCCAGTTAGTCTTCGGATGAATATTTTTGTCTTATATACCGTATAACGGGTTTTTTTTTGCGTATCACAAATTTTGCGAATCTGTCGCAAAACACTGCTATTTTTTATTTGCGTGTTCCTTTGTTTGCGATTCTTGGTATTATCTGAGAAATTCAAATAATGAAAATGAAAAACAAAATTTATGCGAATTCAATTGTTTGCGATTCAAAAATACTCGCAAATAAAGCAAAAATTAGATTATCGCGAAAAAAAACCCGTTATACGGTATATATAGGCTTGAGTAAAGCTACACCTTATATTCTTTGAATCAATTAAAATCAAATATTCAGAAAATATCATTTACATTATCATCAAGCATACTGCATGTATACTTCAAGTAGAAGTAACACACACTAACAAGCAGGTAATGGTTTCGATGTTCAATTAACTTTGAATAATTTGATTAACCTATGTACCATTTGCATGCATTGAATTTGCATTCTGATGACAAATGCATGCTTACTCGGTTTAATTGGTTTAGATAGAGTGAACATGGCTGAGATGACAATCTTGAAACCTGATCCAACCTTTTGTGCTTTCCATTGACAAACACGTAGAAATCACAACTAAATGTTAGACATAGTGTCGCGCTGGGGATCCTTGGGTACAATGTAAAGGCAAAGATACCGAACAGTGATCAATCTCGTAAGTCCTAAATAGAATACAAAACAAGAGTTGGGTCATCACATACCCCTGGACACACCAAAGGTGGGATCAGG
>CAJDSM010106917.1:740-13991 GCA_903981925.1 Ostrea lurida
CAGTTATTGCCTGTGCTTCACCCACCCCGTGTGCCTAATTTGGTATGAGTTATCCTTTTGCCTGACCCAGTACCAGAATGATGTCAATACGTGGACTTCGTGGAGTGATTTCTTTAATACAATTGATTGTGAATCATATTAATTTGTAGGGGTTATGCAATGGTTTTCTAAAACTTGTGGGTAACGAACAACACAGAAGAAATAATACAGTTAATAGGGTTCATATTTATAAAGATTGAAAAAGAAATACAAACTTGGGAGATGTACTTTGTGATAGGAGGTGACCAAAAACCATACCCCCCACCCCCCACATATCCAAATGATTCCACTGTAGTTTCATTTCTCTATCTTTTCTTTTGTCATGTACATAATACTGATCTATCATCATATTTTTACAAATACTTAATTATTTTAAAAATTTCCATGAGTTTGTCATTTTACGAATATGCAACAATTTTTTTTTAAAAAAAAAAAAAAGGTATATGCAAGAACACACGACGACCATAACCTGAGGCCGCCCCAAACCCATCCCCAGGCAAGTTCATCGGCCAGAACCGAGAGTTGTCAAATTAAACAAAAAGTCCGTGGTTTGGTTTTGGAGAATGTAGCAACCACGCTGCATTTACAGCAATAAAGAAAATGACAACGAGCAAGTAAGGATGTTATTTGTGTATATGTGAATGTATAGCAATATTAATGTCAGTCTGAGTTAATACTAGTCATCATTGTTATAAAAATTAATATTTATTGACTCAGAGAAATTAGATCAGTTCCTTTTGCATATGTTTAATTTTGCTATATAATTTTAGGAGGATCTTCTTCGCCAATCAAGAAAATGGATTTTCTTTTACTTGGTTGGACCTCTCTTCCTGCGACTGTGATAGATTTTGGATTAGTTGTCGGCGAGCTCGATATCATGTTCACAGAAGTGAATCCACTATTTACGCTTCATTGAACATTTTCTACCTCCTATCTGCATTCATTGTGGTCAGCTGAAAATTACTTATTGACATGATCCATACATTTTCTTCTTTATTATGAGAATACTCGGGTTGGCAGACCCACATATTTGCTTTTGCAAAAATCGGAAAGATGCAAAACTTGGGGGAAAAAGTTTCTTTCTAAAAAAGCCTAAACTTGAAATTTGTAAATTTTACATCTACTTGATATGTATTTAGTCATGCATGTTAACCATACATTGTGAAGATCAAGTGAATTAGTAATTCTTTTATTCATCAAATAGATCTGTAATAAAACAATGAAAGTTTGAACTCTGTAAAATAACAATATATTTAATATTACATTTAGGTTTAAAACAATGTTTTTATGAAACATCTGTATGTTTTACGATTTAATCCATATTCATAATTTGAGAAAATATTATTATTGTCACTTTACAATTCAAAATGATTGCGAAGATAAAATTTGTTGGTTACCACACAAAAGCTTAAGAATTCCAAAAATTATAGCCTTCGCTCGGTCTCTAATTACATCGCCCGAAAATTATGTAGAAGAGAATTATAAAGTATAATTATTGAAATCTCGTTCGCCCCAATTTTTTTGGTCATTTGCAAGAACAAGAAATTTTATTGGTGTCGCCTTAAAAAACATATTTTGTTAGATTGACTTACAATTATTTTACACGATCAGTCAATCGTCAAATGCAAAGGCCAAAATAAACAACAGTGATCAATCTCGTAAAGTCTAAATAGAATACCAAAAAAACAAGAGTTGGGCAATCACGGACCCCTGACACACCAGAGCTGATCAGTGCGCTAGGAGGAAGTAAGCATCCCCTGTTTGACCGGTCACACCCGCCATACCCATAGTCTATCAAGTGTAAACGGAACATCGAGTCAAGTCAGTGTGTAAAAACGGCTTTACTATGGCTATAAAACAAGCATCAACAGCATTTGATCAATGATAGTCATATTGGTAAACTACACTTTATAAGACCATAGAATTTACGGAAATGTTGACTTTAAACGTGACTGTTGAGAACCCTGCAACAACCACTTGTCTGATAAATAGCGTGCCTCGATTCAAAAACGATCATACCAGAACAAGCTCTTGCGTATGAATAAGTTGAGAGACATACACACCATATGCAGGTGATGATGGAATATGCTACATAAACATGGGAAAGTGACGATTGAGAAAGCTGCAAATCGTCCGTTATCTAAAGTTGGTAGTTAGTTGCCCGTTAATGTCCAATGTTCAATAAAATATCCAAAGTACGAAGCAGACATGGAAGACTCTGTGTGTCCTTTATTCTATTCGTTGATTATTGAACGACATATTTTGAATGAAAATCATATTATGGATAGATAACATCGTCAATATATCGAAATGTTGAATCCAAATCCACCGCTTAGAGATTTCTTTCTTTTCATTTAGTAAGCTTTTGTTCATGTTAATGCATGTTTCTAACATGGATGTTACAGTTTTCATAATATTCAGAAATATTGATAGAATAGTAATAAGGAAGTCCATTTGCAAATGTCTTGATGAATCTGAACCCCTGAATGTACCCGTCAGGATGAATAATGCCGACATTATGATTGTGTAATTTATTATCGGGGTAGTTAACCAAAAATGTATTATGTCTCTTTACCTGTTCAAATAGGAATCCTCATTTTATCCAATGACAACACAATCCTTAGTCATTTTCAATTCATATAGATAAAATTTACTTTCATTTCATGACAAGTGTTTTATTTCATTCGATTTTGTTTACGCTTGTAGTTTTTCCACTTGTGTTAAAAGTACGTAATGTATTATCGGATGATATACAAAAATGCAATTGAATATGTGTCAACGTTAACATATCCAAAAAAAAACATTTACAAAATCGAGTGTTAGGGCAACACGGACCTCCGAAAAACGAAGGTAGATCAGGTCCATGGAGATAAGGAATCCTCTGCCTGGGACCGGTCACCCCGCCGTAGCCCGTAGTCGAATATAAAAGTAAACGGAATTACCCTCGTCAAATGTAGTAGAAAATGACAGTCTAACAAAGGGATGGAACAAATCAGATCAACATATGAACTTAGTGATATAATTTGTATCGCAAACAGGTCTTATAGCGACGTAGAATTTGCGAAAATGTACTTTAAAACCGAGGATTTTTCGTTTAACCTTGCAGCAATCAACTTTTCTTGTAGTAGTTGGCCTCGCTTTAAAAAGTCCTCATGTCGCATAGTATGCTTCCTTGTGTATCGAAAGTCAACTCGAGATATAGCACACCATTAAGCAGGTGATAGTGGTATAATTACTACATAGAAGGAAAGTTGACGATTTGCAAAGTTTAAAGTATCACGCTTATCATATAATGTAGTTGTAGTCTTCCAATTAGAATTAATGTTTACAGTAAAATATCCAAATATGAAGCGATATGTCAGATTCTGTGGTGTCCGTTCTATATCAGTTCTTCGGAATATCCAAAGATTTAATTGTGAAAATTATGATTGTTAAATATTGATAACATCATCTATATACCTTTATTTAAGGTTGAGGACACAGGTAAGTTTTTTGTTTAAAAAACATAGCTTCAAAAAATTGAAATATGAATGGGGGTGTGAAAATATTAGAGTGACGTCTCAACCAAAATATAGGTTGAAACCCCTTACCCCGGAATTCAACCAAGACACTAATTCTTACAACATTTGTACAATACGTGTTCTAACCAAACTATTGGTGAAAAAACGGCTCGATGTTGCCAATCGTCGCCCGCTTGGAAGCCGACAAAACTTTTACAAAAATATCGCTTTGCTATCTTAGCTAATTCTGCTAGATATCAATAATCATCATATTTTTTTAAATTCATTATTTCTTTATTTACTTTTTTATATATTCACAACACATTAGGGTAATTTATACTTCATCAATCTGGATGCATCAAAATTGGTGAACCGTATTTGATTATATTATGACCCTGGTCGGGGCCTCTGCTGGTGACTGTTAGTCCCGAGGGTCTCTTCAGCCCAGCTGCTAGTGACTATGTTACTAGCTTGAAATACGGATATGTATTTAATTGCAATGGTAAAAATAGAAATTCATATCCAAATTAAGGATTATCTCCCTCAAGCATAGCTCTGATCGTTGAAGTATTTGGCTCCATTCTTTGCATTACATTATTCCTTTTATAAAGTTTCTCTTTTCATGTTTCGAATTCCAACATTTCGGTTTGAGCATCACTGAAGAACATTATTTGTCGAAATGCGCATCTGGTGCAAAAAATTGTACCGATATATTATTTATAATAGAATACGTCCGCCGTAAGAAAATTTGTGTCTACAAGTAGAACCATGTATATGTTTCAAAGTTACAGCTAAGTGAAAAACAGTTCGGAAAACTATTTTGATACAAAGTCGCGGATTTCCAACATTTCGGTCTTGAGCATCACTGAAGAATATAATTTGGCGAAGCATGCGCATCTGGTGGCATAAAAAATTGTATAATTATTTATATCTTGTCAAAATCACTCAACTATGCGAAACTTAAAACTTGATGCATAAACATGCTTAGTAAACACGTCCTGAATTTTACTGACAATAGCCAAAAATTTCGAAGCAAATCATCCCTAATTTCGAAACATTTTGTAGTGCATAAAATGACTTTGACGTTCGATTTAAATGTCCATGAAAGTAAAAAGGCATAAAATGACCAAAGTAGATATACTTTTACCTTCCTAAACAAAACACAGGTGTATGGGTCTTTGAACATTCATCACATTAACTTTCTCCTTTTTTCGCCTAATCCGCAGCATTTTTTGCAGACGGTCGCTACACAAACTTCCAATTTCAGAACCAGTGAGTTACAAATAAAGTGAGGAGAAAGTATCCCCATGCAGGAAGACCAAGAAGCTCCGGTTGAACCCCGAGTCACTGATTCTTAATTTCTGGGAACTTTCTGAAAGTTGATCATCTTACTGACTGAAACGAGTGACGAAAATTTTTGTAATGCAAGCTGTAAAATATTAACTGGTTTTAATTTCAATTTTAAGTGATCACAGATGAATGATGTGTTGTTGAGCTCCAAAGCATGTTTCACTGACAAATTATGAGCCGGAAAGGAACACTACCGTGTTTTAGATGATCACAATAATACTCACTATGATATGACGTTCCTAGCAAAAAGGGCCCTTATCTTACCAACATTTTTGAAACGTCACAATGAAAAATGTGAACGTCATTTTTGCATACGTTGGATAGTAAGATTATAAGGAATTTGACATATAGTTATCCGGTTGGCGTTGGTAAATTCATTTGATCAATGTTACTTTGACCATACGTTTCACTAGTCATTATTTTTAAATCTAACTAAACTTGACACTCGTCGATTTTTTTAATATAATACTGTATTGACTGTGTTTGACTGGTCGCTGTTGTCGATTTAAACTGCGTTAAGCCCGTTATAACTATGCCTTCTGATGTCCCCATTGTTACTACGAGTGTTTTATATTGTCATTGTTGCTATTCAAGCCTTTAGTCAGTCACTTACTGACTCTGTTAATTATGCGTTTTCTCCGGTAAATGTTGCTATTTTTAACTATGTTTAGCCAACCATTGTTTTTAAGCATAAAATGGCGAAATAACAAAATACTAAACTATAATCATAGGCCCAAAAACACATAAAAAAATCGAGTGTAGGCATACGGATTTTGACGAAAGCGGAGCAGGGTCAGGTGCCACGGAGAAGTAAGCATCCTCTACTGACCGGTCACACCCCCGTGAGCCCGTAGTTTGAAACAAAGTAAACGGGGTACCCGTCGTCAAATCTAGTATAAAATGACAGTCTAACAAAGGTAGGAAACAAATCAGTCAACATATGACTTAGTGAAATTTGTAATCGCAAACAAGTCATTATAGCGACCGTAGAATTTGCGAAATGATGACTTTTAAACGAGATTCGTTATAAACCCTGAAACATTACTTTTTGTTAGTAGTTGGCCTCGCTTTAAATAATCATTCATACGCATGACATTCCCTTGCTAATGTTATGAACTTCAAGCGCGTTCTTTGATCAACGTTGTCACTCTTATAGATGTATAGCCAGCCATGTTTTTTTTTACTTGTTTGTCAGTTACGATGATATGTAAAACGTACCTTATGTTTTCCCAACAACATGAATTGTATAGCAACGTTTGTCGGAACTCTTCCTGAAGTAAAAGCATAAATTATGGAATATAACTTAATATATGTATTACCTAAAATCAACATTAATGGACAATTAACGACTAGTCTTTTTTAACATTATAAAAATGTTTCTTGACAAAACGGAAAAAGAAATATACTATATTTTAAACTAGTGATCAGTCACTAAAAATTCCCTTTTTATACTCCACTCTGATTTTAAGCACAATACTCTGCAGATGATATCAAATTGATGCTGAAGTATTTATTATGTGTATCTTTATAGTCTTTGGTGATAAGGTCTTCCAACAAAATATTGGAACTCCCATGGACACAAATTGTGTACCTTTGTTATCTGACACGTTTTTATATTCTCTCTTGGCAGAATTTGTTCAGCAGCTTTTATAGGAGAACAAACTAACTTTAGCTCTGGCTCTACACTTAGATATATCGACAACGTTTTATCTATTGCAGTTTCATTCTTATGTTAATTCGATATATCCCAGTGGACTCGAAATAAAAGATACAACAAAGTATTCCATTCGTTATAACCCTGCAACATCAACGTTTTTGTTAGTAATTGATCTCGCGTTAAAAAGTCCTCATACGTATAGCATGTTCTTGCGTATCGAATCAACTGGGAGACATACACACCATCAGCAGGTGCATGATAGTGATACAATACTACATAGGAAAAGATAGTTAATGATTGCAAAGATCAAGTAATCACGGTTATCATATAATGCAACCGTCAGCCTGTCATTAGAGTCAATATTACGGTAAGTAAAATATCCAAACACACGAAAGGATATGTCAGAATTCTGTTAGATATCCTCGACATTACGAGCATCGACGGTATACATCAAAATGGACCATGGATATGAAAAGGAAAACTTATAATTGTTAAATGAATAAGACATCATAATATAATATAATATGATTAAAATAAATAATATAAAAGATAGTAATATAAATATATATACAATATAATATAGTACTTATATGATTTGAAGGACCACAGCCAATTTATTTGGTAGAATCCCGTAACGCTTTAGAAAGTAGAGTTTCTCCTTCATATATTGAAGTATCTTTACATATTAAAAAACATAGTCTGCCAATTAAGAACAACATCATTGATGCTATAGGACAAACCAACCGAATAAAATATGCGAACACATCTCATTAACAAAATACGAGCCACCAGGCTGCGTCGCACGAGCTCAGATCCAATGAAGTTAGGTCATTCGGAATTTGCTTCTATGCTCAGCTGGAAAAATTAAAGAGCTGCTACGCTTACAATTGACCCAAAGATCGAAGACTGTGTATTGACTGCGATATATATAATTAACAACGGACTTGAAACAAAAGAAAGTATTCTGAAAGTACCACAAATGGTTAATCCAAGCAAGACTTTATATGCTCTTTGCTAGTTGTGGATAATTGCTTATTTTGAAAAACAAAAAAAAAAAAAAAAAAACAAATTATCTGCGAAGGAGCTAACTACGAACCAATCTCACAAGTGAAACGGCCTCCCTTCGGACAATACAACGTCACTAATTGCAACTTAACGTGGACTATCACTTCAATTTTCTGAAACCAGGTAGCGTTAAAATGAGAAGAGGTTTTTTTAGTTTGAGAGCGTTTCAGCTCCCACTAATAAATGATAGTCATTTACTGAATAATAAACTACAGAAAGATACAAACTTACACCTAGCTCCTACATCATCAGCAATGACAAAAACAGAGACACAAGGATTGTGATGTTGTTGACCGTAGATAACAGACGCTTCAAATCACACAGGTATCGTGAGTTACGTTGGATCGATGAAGACCACAGTACCCACACCGTCCTCTATCGTTCAGTCTTGCCTGAAGACGAACTGGAGAATCGTAGGAAATACAAAAAAATTATACAACCGCAATAGCATAATTACTAAGTGGTGGGGACCTTTCCCACCACCCGATAAACAAATAGAGAACACGAACCGACCCATTTCTATTGTTATATATTATATTTCAATGCAATTTAAAAATATATTAAAGCTAATGAGAGATACCAAAAGTATCAATATATGTTGACCATACTTAGCTACTTAACAGCGGAACAAACTGGATGTAACCTTTCGATAATGGCAGGACCCGCTGCACGCAACATATTAACACGCCAGGTCGGGGCACTAAAAACTTGCATCAAACTCAGTGCCACAAGGTTGATACTTCATTGTTTGTATGCAAAGTCAAGAGTCAAGTTCTAGGATTAATTATGAATGAGTAATCAGTGCAAGTTAGTATATGATATTAACCATTACAATCAGTTGCAACTCGAATTAATGTATGAACCAAAAAATGAGTGGACATGTACTATATCGTATAAACCATGAACAATCGAGTGCATTCAGTTTATATGATATGAAACATACATGCAAAGGCGATTCATAAGAATCAGTAGACAAAACTCGAGAGTCCTTCAATTCTATTTCAGTACCGCAGTGACATTAAAGTAATAAATTTATCTTGCATCGAAGAATCATTCAGGAACATAAGTCTGTTTCAAAAATTACTTCTTGTTAACAATAACATTGAACCTGAAAAATTCACTGCAAGCGACAAATTCTTCCTTCACCAAGTTAAACACATCTCATATAAAGATGTACTTTATAAATACTCATGTTTTGCACAGTATTTTCATGTTCATAATATTGATTTTTGATAAGATTGCGATATCTATATCTTAAGTTTTATGTACCCTCAAACAACCACCGTCTGAGCGTAATATAACAAATATATCCACAAATCAATGCATACCCCAATACGATAGAAGTAAAGTCGCAAGAATGGTATAACATGAAGCCGCCGCAAGAACGCTCGCTGTATGACTTTATCTGACTAGGCGCCTTCTCCTATCCGCGCCCGGCCCCGGCTGCGTTTTGGGCGCCGGATCCCCACTAAATCCTGTGTCCAGGAGTCAAGGGACTTGTCTTACTATTTAAATTTTATGATTCTTATGAGATCCTAAGAATTACTGATCAACTGTCATGTCTTCACCTATTTATCAGAAATGAATCTCGTCTGAGATTTAAATCAAAAAAGACGCCACCCTACAATGTATTAAAAAATAGCCCTTGAATTACCAATGATATTCCATCGTCAAGGTGATAGCATTTTATGCCCATATATTTTGTTAACTGCCAGATTGATAGCATTGATCGTGTGTTGCATTGAAAAATTGTTCATCCTGATTATTATCTGTCTAAATTTACATGACCCAACAACCCAAAAATTCCATTCATAAATAAACGATCCATTTAGCCACAGGCTTTCCTATACTACTAATAAAACAGAGAAAAACCCCATCAAATGAAATATCACATGTACCCATATAACTCAACACGCACGCAGCCGCACGCGACAAGACCCCGCACAACCATATCTTACATTACATACAAACACACCACACCAACAAACACAACCATTAATTTAGCACAAACACCACACAAAAACACCAACACACCACACAAAACACACACAACACTGGATTCACACCCCCCACACACTACTTCACACAACTGCCTCCCCGAAACTGCTTAAAAAAACTATACCCCCAAGACTTTACACGCAGATGAATCTCATACCCCCGTATCTATCATTGCAATTTTATAAATCCCCAAATGAATCAAAAGACCCATCCCTTCAAATCGAATCTACATTAGACTAGTCCCCCTACTTAATTGTCAGGTGACCTGAAACTTAAACTATGATATCAGAAGACATTCATTCTCTAAAATCTCTAAACAATTTTTACCTGAAAAATGGTCCACTAACCCTATAGTACGTGAAACTCATATAAAACTAACACACGGAACCTACCTCACTACAGGAATTGTTGTAATCCTGAAAATCAACTTAACCATTATATCTACCAGCTGACTTCATAATTTGATCCATCTACCCGGGCAACAACTCACTCAGGTATATGCCCCCACACTTCGAAATTCACTAACATGGAGTCATGTTAACCTTTATATGAACCCCACCTTCCAGGGAACCACCATTTACTGCTCTCGCCCTAATCACTACACCCACACAGAAACTCCCCCTCGTGGCAACAAGATAAAAGAATTTAGGTTAATCACAGACTAATATCCGTTTTAAGTATAAAATGTTCTGTGCATACTGCCAATCAAAAAAAAAATACATGGAGTCATAGTTTCCGCCACTTTCCCTACCCGCGGAAAGTACGACGTAGGGTCGTAATTTAGGTAGCCCCGGTTCACCAATATACATTATTCATTTCTCACAGCAAACAAAATACTTCATACGGCCCTTATTTTTTCTTCTGGTAGGAGTCGATTAAATATTTTATTTTATTTGTTTGTCTGTACTGCTTCGTAGGTTGCTATAAAACCCCCATTTTAGTTTTATCATATAAGTACATAACATTTATGACTTTGTTGTTATGTACTTCTTTTAAGACTCGCACAGAAAACCTAGTATCATGTTAATGATATTATTGTTTATGTGAGCAAGTCTCAAACCTAGCAAGAGCAGACCATGTCACGTACATTGCAGACGAAGGAAAAGCCGCGCCCTCCGAACAGTTAACTCAACAAAACCCGCATAAACCAACGGTTAACGCAACGGTTTATCTGGTCCTGAGCTCTTACACTCTACAATGACCGTTTTTACGTCGCAACCAGCTGAACCCCCCATACGTTTATCACGGCATTGTATGGCTACATATTGATACGATATAGTAAATGTAAATGTACTAGTACGTCGCACAGCAAATCATTGAAGAACCAACCCAATGTTAATAAAAAAAAAGTATTTACGCGTTCTTTAGCAAGAAAACATAAAAGGTAATCGCCAGTTATTTCACATTCATGGAATCCAATTTGCCCCTGTCTGTCATGAATATTTAATCTAAAAAAACCTGTTACCAAGGCCATAACTACTATACCCAGTAGTTAAAGAAACAAACAGCGGTGACGTACCATTCAAAGATACACGACAGTTATCGGTATTATTTAGGTATCGTATACTTGTCGCCACTCGACTGAATAAACGGGTGTAAATAAAACCTATTCTTATAACAATACACGCGTAACGCACCCCCCTATTCAACATGAAAATTTGATAAATAAAGCTTATACTTACACGTCAAGTAATGACCAACCCATCCAGAAGTTCATATCGCTCCTCTGCATAGTCGTTTCTGTTTTTTGTGCACTTATTTCGATCTCAGAAATATTACGGTAAGAATCCCAGACCCATACATATATAGCTCGTCGTGATTTACTTATGCTTAGACATAAGCAAATAGAATGACATCAATCCCGATTTCAGGAGATACTGTATTCAAAAATTGCAAAAAATATAACAAGGTAATCCATACAAGCAAACTTCCCACCTTGCTCTGTTATTTGATCCAACAAGTTGCCAAGCCAAAGTGCATAGGCAGACATTGATAGAGCAACAACCATTGATGAAGAGCTAAACAAGAAAAGTTAGAATAATATATTCGGCTGGGAGGGATACAACCGTGTACGTGTATGCATTCGACCATCATTCAACACATTGCATGATGTGAGTCAGTGTAGAAAGCAAGGGCCAGTCAGTATCTGACATTAGAAGGACATAACAACGCCCATGCAAAGGCATATGACGCAACGAATAGTTGTATCGTTGATCTTTTGTTCTCCAAACCAAACTAAATAAATGCAAATCATCTGCGGTGATGTTCAGATTCTTGCCACAGAATGTGGGATCGTGGGGTTTCTCAGAACAAACATAAAACCCAGTTAATGTCGCTACCTCCGGTCTCTCCTTCTCTCTCTCTCTCTTCTACTCTCCCTCTCTCGGTACATCTCTCGTTTCACGACCTTCTCCCCCCTTCTCTCATTAACAATCTCTCCACCTCTCTCCCACAGTTCGTCAAATCTCTAACTGTCATCATCTCTCTATCAACTTAGAAATGGCTTCATGCTATAGTTTAAAGAAATATATCCGCGGTGTAACTACCGCGACTGATGGAAACCCACTCTCCCACCTGCTACATCCGCCCTCCTGCTTGGGGGGGGGAAAGCTTGCCGCCGTCTCCGTCCGTCCCCACACGCCCTACTGCGCGCACCACTGCTATTCAACACTAGTGTTACTCGGACCCACCAACTGACCCACTCTTACAACAATTGAACCACATAATCCCTCACTCACCTCTCATGTCTCCCGCACAACGAATCGACCAACCCGCAATCTTCACTTGTTGCACACCGCCCCTCCTGTAGACGCGTTCCTTGCGTCTCCGACCCTACCGAACCCTTATGGCGGTGATTGCGTTATTGCGACGGCCGCGGAGAATAACTCGGCCCTCTCTTC
This sequence comes from Ostrea lurida, assembly GCA_903981925.1. Classification (NCBI taxonomy): domain Eukaryota; kingdom Metazoa; phylum Mollusca; class Bivalvia; order Ostreida; family Ostreidae; genus Ostrea; species Ostrea lurida. The sequence goes on from CAJDSM010106917.1 coordinate 13,250, forward strand.
TGGCGTTGATCTTATTTGATCTCCTAACAGTTCGGGTATTGGCATACATGTATATAATGCATCTTAATTGCACGAAGGTGCAGCGACTTTGATTGCGTTTTATTCATTAACCTCTCGAATCTCGGTAATATCGGACAAGTTGTGTTTGGGTCTGAAGTCCAATGGTTTTTGTCCGTGAAAATCATATGAAATTTCCATTCTTCTTGACCATCTGCTCAACCCCCCCCCCCCTCCCCCCCCTTTATGGCTACAATATTCCGTACCTCAAATCGCACAATTCAACTTCATTACTTTTAAAACTATGCATCTGATATTGAAACCATAACTTTTATGATAAGCAGCGTTATGATAGGCAGTGACGATGGCCTCTTACTATCTATTGACTCTATCGGAAAAGGCCTGCAATCTAGAGCTGCGTTCCTTGTGGCCACAGTAGACAAACTCCGTCATCGCCCCGATCCTCACGGTCGCCTCCGCACCGCCCCTCTCCTCCTTACTGGTCGCCTAGCTCTCGTCTCTCCCTAGCCTTCCCCCCCGCCCGGCCCCCACCCCTTCCCACCCCGCTCCCGCCGAAAAGTACTTACAGTCTTATCCGGTGAGGGAAAAACAAGATCGAATTTTTTGAGCGCGGTTTGAAATGCAGAGAAATACACGATTTCGTCGTCTGCCAACCAGCAATGATATAAAAAATCACACCTGGTAAAATATCCAACACTCAAACGAACTTCCAACCCTCCCTCCT
>CAJDSM010106925.1:849-12017 GCA_903981925.1 Ostrea lurida
TAAAATTACAGTGGCAGTCGCCCAATAAATTAACTGGCGTGCCAGTAAATAAGTAGTGGCAGCCCCACAAAAATTATGTGGCGACCACCACTTAGATTAAACTGGTGGATGCCAGATAATAAGTGCGCCGCACATAAATTAAGTGGCGGCCGCCACCTTAATTGAACTGGCGGCTGCCAGTTAAATTAAGTGGCAGCCGCACTTAAAATTTATCTGGCGCGCCAGTTAATTTATATGGCAGCCCCATGCAGATAAACAAGTGGCGGCACCAGTTAAATTAAGGTTGTGCCACATAAATATATAATTCTATACCTGGCACCTAGGCTTCAGTACGAATTTATGCCCATTGCTTATCAAAATAGCAACATAAGCTCTAGCTTATGAATATGGAGATGACTAACCTTTTTTGGTTTAAGTTAAAATATCCATAAGCTTGTCGTACATTCATTCTCAAAACTTGGTCGACTGTGATGTTGTCATTTCCAATCAGGTTGCGCGCTTTTTACACAGATTGATTGTCCTCTAAGGAGTCAAACTAAAGTAGAAATTGTTTATAAAACATGATATATTTACAATCATGGCATTCACAAGAGCTAACCCTCTAACTTCATTGATAAAGGTCACAGCACATTTGATTGAAACATTGAAATATCCATTGACCTAGATTGAAAAAACAAGTAAGATTATATCAGACTTCATTATATGTATTACAAACAAGTTTTTAAATACATTTATTTTGTAACGACACCCCCCCCCTCCCAAGTGGTTTCAAAGGGGTGTGTGAGGATTTTTGGCAAATTTCTAAGTTTCAAAGGGGCATAACTCCACAGAAATTAAGGATCAAATTTCCTGTTAATACTGCACAACTACATAGTATGATGTCCTTGCTAATGTCAAAGTTCTTAAAATTAGGATCTGTGTTTCAGAGGAGTTTTGAGATGACAGGTATTTTGATGGATTTCAGGCAAATTTCTAAGATCAAACGGACATGAATTCCCACAAAAATTAAAGGATCAATAATCTCCTGTAATATGCACAGAGCTACATATATGTCCTTGTACATGTCAGTTTTGAAAAAATCGGATCAATAGTTTTGAGAGAGTTTGTGTTGACAAACTTTTGTGACGGGACAGACGACCAAGGACGGGACAGACAGCGGACAACGCCAAAACAATATGCCTCCTCACCAAAGTGGGGGAGAACATATACAAGTAACTGTATATTAAAATATGTGATACGAGAAATGGAACTTACTAATCTGCAAAGAAAAACAATGGATCCTCTGCTGTGCTGACGATTTCTTTACCAACATCCTTTCATCCAGGTGCCTATGTTGGATCTCTCTAGGAAAGAGCTAATTTATTATCAATTCACTAGTATAAAGTTAAGTAGGCAAAAATAGCTAAATGTCATGTTTTTCGAATCAGTCAGTCAGTGTCAAGGTTTTCGTAGAAGTCAGATCAGATTCCTCTGTATTTGCAAGAGTTCCACTCAGCTGGTTAAAGAATACCAGCTGCTACATGTAACTGGAGAAGGCGAAAATAACCAAGTTTGAACATCTGACTGGTCTATTGGGGTGCCCATTAAGAGACAGTTTGAGCAGTGGGATAAGAATTCCTGGGGTGTGTGTCTGCAGGGCAAGACATACATAAAGGGAGAGAATGGTGTTATAACACGTTGTTGATTTGATTTGTCAAGTGTCCAAGTAACATAAGTTCAGGGATCCCAGTTCTGTTTTTTAACATTTCCCCTATCCATTCCCTTAATGAAGTGACATGCCTGTAACAAGTAAAGAGGATCCTACCTTGTGTAAATTAAAACACTCTTTAAAACGGTTATGAATTATGTGACGCTTCATGAGACTTGGTCCAAGAGGTATATTGCGGTAACAATAGAATAACGTCATTAAAAGTGTACATATTCAGCACAGGTTGGGGTAAAATTCCGCCGTCGCCGCATTTTTTCTCTCTCGGGTTTTGTTTTTTGTTGTTTATCGATAGGTGAGAAAATATATGAAATAGATTACGGACTTACATGGTATCTAATTCTGAATTTCATACGTATAATTTTTTTTTAATTTGTTATTATTTTTTTCAGCTTCAGAAGAGAAGTATTACACATTCGTAGAATATGTAACAGGAGTTATTGTCCTCTGTTAAAAGTGAAAGTAAATAATTTAAACGTTATATTTTTTTTGTAAACATATGTGTGGCGTACAAGATGAAAGAATAAATGTAAAATTATTATGTGCGAATCGTAGTATTTGTGACATCGATAACGTATCTGTGCTATCCCTAGTCCACCCTCTATTTGACCACGACACAGAAGAAATAAAAAAATTAGGCCTCTTTTCATACAAATCAATTATGCAAACATCTGAGTGCAGATAGTTGTTTTCGCTGATAATTGAATTACAAGGATGAAACAAAAATAAACAATTATAACATAATTTGTAATTTGAATGAACAGACGTTATTACTGTATATAAGAAATACTTCCTAATCGAACACACCGTGGTTGCGTAGACGAGACTGTTCCTATATGGATAAGTGTACATTGATAAGAAAATTGAATATGCTTACAGATGTTATGTTAGAAAGCAGATCTAGATTACTACGGAGATTAGTGTTGAAAATCAAGGGCACATTTTTTTTTTTTTTTCAAAGTGGGGAATAAAAAGTGTGTGGGGGGGGTCCGGGGAAGACATTAACTACAGCATTGTCTGAATATTCTGACAAGAAATTAATATAGAGTGTAAAATTAAGGCTCAGCATATCTACAGGATCTAACTGTTAAACGGGGGAAAGGATCGAGGAGGGGGGGGGATGCAAAAGATCAGGTAAAACCTATGAATGGGGGGGGCAATTCGGCTACAATGTATGAAATTGCATACACTAGTAAAGGGCTTCCTTTACATAATTAAAACTTTAGTATATGGAAAAACAAAGAACGTCAGCTGTTCCCTCCCTGTTTAGTATGTACATGTACCGGGTTTAATAATTATTTTATTCTTTTCCTATTTGAGTTAAACTAACGTTGCACCCCGAATTTGACATCTTAATTGTGAGGAGAAGAGCTTTCCATTTTAGCTTTACTCTGGGTATGTAACAAAGACAGCCTTGTGTGTACAAATAAAAGGAGTAAAATGCTAATTTGTAATTTAAAGCACGCCTGATTTTGACAGACCAAAATTAACGTATAAATGGCACAACTTGAAGGATAATTTAAATGTTGTAATAAATTATAAACCATACATTCTTTGGGGAATCTTTATAAACAAAAACGTGTAATCAAAAATCGTAAACCATCTAAATGAGCTTTTGTCATTAAAGTATATAGAGCCGTAATTTATGTGAACTTTTTTAAATACTGTGTAGACCACAAATATATCGTCATGATTAATTTCGTAATTTCGTGGTAGCATAAAATTACGAAATTAAATCCATGACGAATTTTTTTAATCAACTGTTATAAATACAGAGCGGTCGTAAATGACAAATTAAATCCCGACGAAAATTTGTTGAGAATCAAAACAACGAAATTTTAACCCGACGAATATTTCTCTGCAGTAGTAAATTTTGATCAATTTAAAAAAAGGAAAAAAACTTACATGTTTGGGGTTGATAGTAAATTATTAGTCAAGGTCTTGTTTTGTTTTTGTTTTTTTGGGGGGGGGGGGGGGTGTTTTGTTTTGTTTTTGGTTTTGGTTTTTTTATATTTAATAAACTTTTGTTTATTAAATAAATAATATGACCATATCAGCATATTTTATACATACCGTAGAATTAATTAGTGATCAAAATATATCGATTGTCCTCCATTGTATACCGACTACGTTGGTGGTGGGTAGGTTTGAAATTAGATACACAATAGGAAACTTAATTAAACACTAAAAATATAAGACCGTCAACTAATACTTATTAAACCAAGTGACTTGATTATTGAGGTTAGTCCAGCTGCACCCTACCCGGAGAAGCATTTCATGACAGTATGAAATAGCAACCCATTTTAGTGATTTACTGGTTAAATTCATAACCAGGAGGTACAGTAGAATAAGTGATAGACCTAAACTTTTGCTTCGTCACCGGTGATTCGTGAGCTGAAGTCCCCTGTTTTCATTAGCCCAGTCAAACCTAAGACGTCAACATATAGTAGGAATGTCAAAAACGTTATGCCCATGGTGGCTACCAGACAGTTTTAGCAATGGAAAAGCTATATGATCCGCGCTGAGATGCTAAAAACAATACCATGTATATCTAAGTTGTACGTTTCGATATGATTGAAACTTCGACGCGTACGTAAAACCAACTAAAACCAACATAATGATAAAAAAGTTCTTTCATAAGCAGAAAAGTTTCCAGTGCTTGCAATTTGTGCGTGAAATCTGATATACTTTACATTATATATTGGTCATTGTTTACTCTTATTGATAGAAGAGCTTCAAAACTCAAGAAATTCCAATCTGGTCTTTTGGAAATAATTTTCGACTTGTGAACAGAGAATACGCAAAGATGATAAATTAAATAAATAATTCATTCATATACAATATAATGCATGACTCATCATTCAGGTGAAAACAAAAAAGGAATATCGTGCATTAAATGTAGAGTTAATTAGGTGGTACATGTACATTAAAAGTTGTGGTCCTCCAGGATATATGTACAGTTATAAGAAACTTGAGTGCACGACATTTTCCCGTTTCTGTGTATTGTACTTAAGTCATTATAGTTTTCTCTACATCTGGGGAGGGGGGGGGGGGGGGGGGGGGCCCGTCTGTATCTTAGTATACACGACGTCCCGCTGTGTCAACTGGGTCACGTTGTATGACTCCTGTCAAAACCAATATATCAATCGATCCTAGTTCTATATTGCATGGTATTCAATTAACATGCCATACATCAATGCGGTGAGTAATTCTTCCGCCCTGAGGAACTCCATTGCCTCTATAGATAGAATTTGTAATCATGAAATATTAAGACATTTTCCCCACGACTACTACTGACAACCCAAGTATTACAATAACAATTCATTGCACTTTCTGCTGTATGCGTCAGCAAGTCCTCATACATAACTGCCGTCTGGCCACAATATTATGATTTGGTCGAGAAACTTCTATCAACGGAAATATACCCAATAACGGGCTACTAAGGTTTTCATATTAATAGATTACATCCCGCGTGGCGCGTGGTGGGAATAGGAGGGTGTTGTTGTTGGTTGGATTAAAATCTCAGGGAACGTCTTTTACCCAAAAATATAATTGTGCCCCCCCCCCCCCCTAGTCTATAATACTTGCAATACGATGTACAGGTCTCCAATATGTTGGGCGTTTGTTACAAGGGACGTAATAGCCTTTGATAGCGGGTGATATAACTTTATGCTGACTTACATCTTCCGCATGACATATCATAGCTAGTATGCAAATATAAATCCGCTAACTATTTTGCTTCACGAAGCGCCTCACATGTAGCATTCTCACTTGTCCAACAGTCATGCGAAGCTAAAGAACACAATCATTCTTCTTCTATTTTTCTTAACCAAATCATTAAATCTAAATGACAGTCTGTCCTGTCGGTCCACTTGTCTTGTGACGAAGATGTTTGTATGGCATTCTTTCGAAGAACCAGATATTGAGCATAAACTTTGTTCTTGATACATGAATAGTCCGTTTCATATTGCTTAGACAATAATTTCGATGAATGTTCCGGTCTCATGAGTTCTTCACAGCGTCTGGAAATGACAATCTTACAACGCTAAGGTCATCATATTCATTAAAGTTCATATCTCCGTAACCAGAACAGTATACTGCAAGAAAACAAGTTTCCGGTGTTGCAAACAAGGCATATATGTTGTGCATTTAAACCAAAATCTCATTTTTGAAAATTCCCATTTGGACCCAAACTCTATGGGCGGGTCACAGTGATTACAAGACCAGTTCAAACTATACTCGCTCGTGCGCAGAAATGGTAGGAATGAAAATAAAAATTTTCGGCATAAGTAATTTAATGATGTGCATGAAACGATTAAAATGGATTATACAGATTACTTGTTCCAACTTAAAATAATTGCAATCTATCATAATGGAGTTTTGACTTCAGAACTTCAATATTATACCACCCTTTTCTAAAATCCAAAGAAAAGACTCAAACGTTTTGACGGTGTAGTCTCTCTAGAGGCATAAGCCCTATCATGCCGGAGATTGATCAAAAGCAGAGCTCTCCCTATAGGTAGACAATGTATCACATGATTAAAAGAAATATAGAGAAAACTAGTGAAAAATTAAACCATACCTAAAGAACTTGATAATTTTGGTCAAAATGGCATAGATTCAAATGCAAGCATGAGGACAAGTTTTTCACCATTTTGAATCTTGTCTATTCAAGTTCATGTTGTTCTGAGACGTTACATAAAATCCTTAAAAACTGGTAAACCATATCTTCTGAATCATGTCCACGATATTATGTTCACATAGTTGAACACACGTACGTCTGGGTCTCCTCATCTTCGCTAGCCAAGGGTGACAATACACTAGGGTTGCATTCAATAAATAGGTGGATCAAATGTCTATAATCATGTAACAAGATGTTAAAATGGCATCTGTGCGTCCATATAACTTGTTCTGATTTCAAATCATGCAGTGATCATGGTTTATATAAAGTCTAATGGTTACTCTACTTCGCCCAAACACAGTTACACCGTAAGACATATTATTCTCACATTTTTACCAGTGTGAGACCGACTTTACCCATGTGAGACATTATTCTTTATGGAGATTCTAACGGCTCATTTACTGACGTTATCTTTCTCCATCTCACGAGTCATCAATAGAAAATAATTTATTGACAGCACCAATCATAGCCCGGGGTCCTATGATACCGCCCCGGACTTTACCGATTTTTGTTAAACATAAAAATCTGTAGGTTTGGTTCAGGGTCATCAGTAATGCTTTGTAAGGGCCTAATCATTGTTCTTTTATTCAATAATAAATTAATAATCAAATATCAATATAACTGGTTGTTTACGGCCATCAAAATGATATACATCGCTGTTTTACATTTGAAACGAGGGTCATATGTCCATACCGCCCGGTAGTTTAGTCAATATACTACAGCGTTGCTGACGGTCCTGAGTCTCCACACTGGGAAAAAAAATTATCATCTCCTTCCACGTATTCTTCGCTATAAATGACAGAAAAAAAAATTAAATACGATCATTCTGTACTAAGAAATAAAGAATTCAAAATCAAGAAGCAAAAACATGACGGAAATTTAAGAAAAGTACCTAAAAATGCCGGAGTTTCAGTCGTTTTAAATTGAAAGACTGCACCTTCCAAGATTCTTAACATTTTTTTTCATTTTCAGTTGAGGACAGGCTTTCAGTGCCAATATTTTTTTCTCGTTGTACAAAATAAATCGCCGATAGATGTCACGTCACTCGTGACTTGATGTAAAACGTAAACTACCGCGATACCATAGACCCCGCGAGTATCATAGGACCGAAGTATGACATATGGCATTGATTTCTGTCCGAATTAAAAAATTAATGCTTTTCATTTCAATTGAAGTGCCAAATTTGGCTATAACCTCTGCAACAAATTTCCAATTTTCCAAATGCATATGCTGCACATCTATTCTTACCCAAACTGTCTGTCAGTCTCTTGCGGACGGCTCATCAGCAGTTCGGTTTCTTCTGTCCGCCATCTTGTAAACACGTTTGTCTGCCGTTACAAAACGTGTTGTGCGCTCTCATAAGAAGACAAGCTGCCCGTAAAATCCGGAAATAATTCTTAATTTTATCTGCAACACGGTGTGCATCGTGACTCTAGCTGGTCTAAACAAGAACTCTTTCTACTTAGATTTACGACTAATATGAAAATTATTAGTTCTACAACTAAGTATTTTCGTTGACTACAAATGTTGGACTTTTTATCTCGAATAACAAATAGCTTGCTGGTTCATTTTTACTTTTTGCTTCAAACACCCGATTGACAGTGACAAAGTTGAACATTTCTAGAAACGAAAGCAAGTGTAAATCAGTCAGTAGTTTTATTTAGGGTAAAAATCAAGAAATGACTACCACAGTGTCATTATACCAAAAGGTCTCAAACAATTAAATCATAGTCATAACAAATTAATCGTTCTCGTCGAATGAGAGGCTAATATATACTCTTACGTTCTTAATATCCATGTGTGTCAAGATTACTGCACTTTCAGTTATTTTTTTCTTCCTCAGTCATTCCAAATACATTCATATGTATATTCAACTTCTTAACGCTGTCACGATGAAATCCGACATTCCTCTCTTACTGTCAACAAATCAAAGTTACATTTGGTGAATTTCAGTGCATCTGGTCAACTGTCATTTGTAAATATATACTATGGCTGACCGTTTGACACGACGCGAAGCATGACATGGTCTTGCATAATTATGCATATCAGTTAATACGGTAGTTAGAAAGTCAGTATCTACCAGGTTGGAACACTTCCGCCTATAGCGAGATTTATCTCGCTAAAACCATTATCCCTCTGCTGTAGCGTCAGAAAACTAGGAGACAGTACGTACACGTGTTTTTGCTCTTTCCGTGGACCGAAATAATGCGCAAATCCTCGTGCATTGCTCAATAAGTGCGGAAACAACACATGACATGCGCGGATGATTTCACCTTGCTAAATATAATAACTCTTTAGACAAGAAGATTCTTACATCAAACATTGACTGCATAACGAGCAACGACCTGAAACCCAATTACCGACTCATGGGCTACAATATTGTTTTTGATGTTACATACTGCCCAGATCAGCAACTATTGACATAGCACTGTTCTTCTTCTCTTTTTCACGGCGAGCTACCAAAGCTGTAAATTTCCTCTGTGGTTTTCTCGACCTTCGAGACGATGTTATTTTTACCGCTAGAGAGGGATATCACTCTTTTAGGAAGAGATCTCGCTAATAGGGTTAACTAAGTTGTTCCAACCTGTTTACTGGAAAACATATTTTATTTTTTAAGTCCCTTATGCGCACTGAATTGATCCAGCCCTCTTCAATTAATGCGGAAATATAACGTCAGCTGGCGTAAACAGTGGCTTGTACGTTACATCTTAAACGTCGATGTTTCTTTTCAAACCAAATGATTATAAAAAAACAAGAATACCACCCTGTTTGGCAACTAAAAGATTACTATAGTAAACAAAATTAACTTAACTGAGACATACAATTAAGATTTGCCAAACAAGTAAGCGCATGTAATGTTTTGTATTTTTAATTTATGAACCATGAACTCTTTCATCTACTAAAATCGTACTTATCTATTGTTTTCCATCAATTATTAGGTAAAAACTTGTAACAAAAGAATTATATATATTGATTTGAACAAATTATTGTTTGAATCACAAATTACATGTCTGAGTCACATATCGTGGACATAAGGTCTTACTCGTAATATCTGTGATTTGAAGCAACTATGCAAAAAACAAAATGTGTGCCCTTTATGGGGCCACGAAAATTTCCTTGAACTATGATCAGATGGTTTCTTTTCTCTTGCTGAATTTGGACTTTTTTATGCCCCACCATAAAAATGGCCGGGGGCAGTATTAGTATTACTCTGTTCCGTACAATTTCTGTCATCCGTACTGCGCTTCTTCATCAATTGGTTAAAAAAAAATCCAGAAATTTTTCGTTGCCGTTCCTTATATCTGCAACTGTGACACCGTTCAAACTCAAATTTGAATAATATGGATCTACATAGGAATATGCGAGTGAGTGTCGGAAGCTTTTGTCATGTCCGATGGTTTTGACAGAGTTAGCCCTCTTGAAACTTAGAAAAAATTAAAAGTGAAAAAAATTTTCCCGGTTTTTCCGGTTTTTTTCCCATATTTACTCTGCAACCAGTTACACACACTCAAACTCTATTTGATACATGGATACGTCACGAGGACATATGCAGGGTCAAGTTCGAAGTATTGGTCATGGATCCAAATTGATTTTTTACAGAGTACAGCCCTCTTGAACTTAGAAAAAAATAAGAAATTTCCGTTCCTGTCAATTTATTTATCTACAATGGTACACAACCACTCAAACTCATACTTAGATACATGGATACGTCACAGGAATATGCAGGTCAAGTTCGAAGTTGCGTCATAGGTCTGATGATTTTACAGATTACCCTCTGAAATTAGAAACCCCCAGAAATTTTCGTTTCGTTCATTATCTCTGCAACGGTTCCACACACTCAAACTCATATTGATTACATTGGATACATCAAAGAATATTGCAGGCAAGTTCGAAGTGGTCATGGTCTAATGATTTTTGACAGAGTTAGCCCTCTTATTAAAAAAATAAGAAATTTTTGGTTTTCCGTTCATAATCTCTTGCAACGGTTGCACACATTCAACTCCAATTTGAATATATGGATACGCCACAGTTATGCATTTGAAAAAAACTTTCAATTTCACCCTTACGGAAATTTCCTTCATTAGACTTCATCTGCAGCGGGGTGGCCTTCCTGTCGCACCTACACATCTAGTTTCATTTATACATTTGTAATTACCTGTTAGAGCCTTGCTTTCGCGATGGCCTCCTTCGGCCCGTCCGAGCTTCGAGTATAAGTTATGAATGTTAAGTGTACCCTGTCCTTGAAATGAGACATTTTCCATAGTCTTTTCATAGAAATAAGAGCAAGCAGCTTGTTTGTTCTTTCTGTGGTGGCTAGACCAGGCCAATGCGTATGGGGATGGATTGATTACAATTGCAGAGAGCTTATCAACTTTAGATGAACTCCATAAAATGAGTGCACTCATTGCAGGGTTAAGGATTTAAGAAAATACAGCTTTGAACCATTGTGTTTCATTCTTGAATGATGGGACCAAGAAACCTCATGATATCCACTGTTTGAGAATATCGAGGGTCAACATAGCTCAGAAAAATAATCATGGCTGGGACTTCCGAACCACTTTGACATAGCCATTGGTATTCGAAGATATTAGCTGTTTTGAGATACCAAAGTTCATGACTGTATTGTATGTGGACCAGCTTCTCTCATTTCCCCTAGGATATGTTACATGCAGATTGTAATGGTCATTGTCGCATCTTGAGTTGTTTGTAAAGTTATTTATGGCGATTTTGCTTGTCAGATTGAAATACATTCCTTGACACAGACAAAATGACCACCAGTCG
>CAJDSM010106927.1:759-14833 GCA_903981925.1 Ostrea lurida
GTGTCGCCACGTTTTAAACAGGCTTTCTTCTGATTCTCACTCAATGTTTGGCAAAGGTGAAATGGGCCTTGTATCATTGAAATAAATCAAAATACTTTCTTTTGCACTAGTGAAAGCATTATGCTATTTCAGTTATAACACTTTGTATTTAATGTTATAATTCACACTAATTTTTATCTACGAAAAAAAGACATATATTTATACTCCATCTCTTAGAGATCAAATTTATCCTTAATGTTTATGGGTCAAAGGAGTATACAGACAGGTCTTAGTATTGTAAAGTTTGGTCTATATACAATCAAAGGTTAGAGTAACTCTCATTAGGCGACACGAAATATCGGGGTAACATATAGAACAAAAGAATAAATAAATATTTCCAGGGAGGGTGCCTGGGACACTTATCTTTAATCCTGAGAGGATCTCGGATAGTTATCCCAACAATTTCAGTCATAACAACGTAACTTTTTAAAAGTCCATCTATTGCAGGAAGAGTAAGTCTTTGGGAGCGGTCATTCAATCAAAAATCTGGCTTTCTGGGTCGTTCGTTCATTGGGGCTCGTATTTGTCAGTGGTCCATCGTACATCATAGAGGTGTATTTTGCTCTTAATAATGTAAATAAGTACACAATTGTATCCGCCGAGTATCAGTCCACAAGCGAAACTAGATTAAAGTTTTTGTATGTTCTAAATGCATTCACTGGCCTTTTTTCAGTATTTAAAAGGTTCACACTTGCGGTACCTAATACTTATTGCGAACGAACAAACGCCCCCGCACTACAATACCGTATGATTGCATTAGGTTGATCTTTAGAAACGAACGATCGCCATTCGTTCAGGCCCAATAATACATACTATATAATGAAAAATTTATTATAAGGCCTGAGTTATGTCAGACCCATAGGGTTGAGAAGTTTTAGTAGGAAGTATGGTTCCCTTTGCAGCAACTAACTTCCTCCTGCGTAGTCCGTAAAGAGAGCGTACTGAACCTGGGGCGGTCATATCCGGGAGCCATGTAAACCCGGATAATAACATCCGAGGTATACCCAGGGGAGCTTTATCCCCATAGGTGCGACTATACAATCTGTTTGAGCCCACAGTTAAGGTTTTAGTGTCGCGCGACCGATAATTACATGAAGAGTCCTTCTTATCCTTACCTTGTGCTAGCAACAAGCATCCTATGAGTCTGGCCTTACAGACTATTAGCCTAAAATTTTGCAGCCTGTTACCGAGTTAAGTTGGAGTTTGACCAGATCCACCTCCCGAACTTCGTATGAGGTGAAACAATATTCTCGAGGTCGGGCACCTATTAGGAGGGCGTTCAAGACTAGTCTACTTCATGGTTTGTTTTGCCTATGGTCACCACTGCAATTAATCACCATGTCAGTGTTCATAGAAAGAAAAACCGCCAATTAACGTGGGCTCGTCTGTTACAAGATAAAATCGTCGACTATTCAAACTTCTATTGATTTCTTCTGTTCAAGGTTTTTGATACTGTGGTTCATTATCAGTAGGCGAATTAAACCAAGTTTTGCGATCTAATGACAATTGCACGGATGGCTAGTTTCGCAACTTCTTACCCAATCACTATTCTCCGGAAATGTCTTGCGGTAATAACGTCGTATAATGATTATGCTGGACTCGGGCAGTGAACCAGTTAGGTGTAAGCCTAGCCTAAAACTCCGTTTCCTTTATGATCACAACTTGAAAGGCACTTCTTATTCATAGGCATTGATCACGGTGCTTTCTTCCAGATTCTTACCATAACTGTAACAGAATAAAGAGATGGATGAAAAAGTTTACACTGGAGGGGTTTACGTAAAAATAACTAAATACATATATAGATCATTTCTTTTTCACTGATTAATTTCATGAAGGGTGAGCATTTAGCGGAAAACTTCTCTAATAGAATCGGTTTAATCTTACTTCCTACCTGAGTATTTCTTAAAAGGTCATTTTATGAGCGGTAAACAGATTATGCGCTTATCTATATATATTTTATAAGAAAAGTTCTTCGGAATGATAAAATCCAATAGTTCACCCATACACTTTGATAAGAAAAATAAAGATCATTATGTTAATTCTTTTCGAGAAAAACTCAGACCATATTTTCCTGGTGTTTTGGAAAAACGAATTTACTAACGAGTGATTGAGTAGGATGCGACCACTTGAGCCACCATATTATTTCAATAGAACTACTTTGATAAGCACTCTCTTGAGTTACCCTCTCTTAAGTGGGAGCACGCAAATGCAAATGCACTATCTGCAGGGTACATGTATATCACAAATCAGTACTACAGTAAAACACTGAGTTGTTGCTCATGATTATATTTATTCTTTCATACATACAAAAAGTGAATTCTAAGGTGGACTTGTAAAGGTGATGTTTGTGTTTCTTCTGTTACTGTTCTACTTATTAATGTCATTCCATGTTGGAAATCTTCAAAAATTTGGGAGATAGAGATAAAAAATATAACTGAGTAGAAATGTACACCTATTTGGTGTATCAAGATAGTATAAGCCATTATAACCCACGTAACTATTTTCTCCAGTCTCAAATCAAAATACATCTTAACTCTTCGAAAGGTCCTGCGGTTTGAAGTCCTCTCACGCTTATAATATGTACTTCGATTAGTTTTACAACCAAAATGAATCTCGAGATGTTTGGTTCTGACAAGACGAATTCACTCTGGGATGAATACGAGAGTCGTGAACAGTCGTTGGGCCATAGTTCTAGCCTTCCTGCCTGTTATATGATGAATCAAATGTTTCGAATCTTGAAAAATCTCATACTTCCTATATTCAGGAACACACACTATTATTTAAAATCTAAATAGCTTGTGGCCCATTGAGGCCTTTTTGAGAAGAGCTAATCCTAAGAACTTCACTAATGAATTCTTCTCCTCTAAATAGAATTACATGTAAAACAAATGTGGATCCAAAATCGTTGGCCTCCAAATCATGCTTAACTGATTCGCAAGCAATGGTGCGAGGCACTATTTTATCTTAATATTATCTTCGAATTAGAACTTGTCCTATTTTATGTCAACTATTTCGAATAATTGCTCAGGAAAGCTATATCCTTTTTAAATTGCAAGCTTCTTTCTGGAGTTTTCCAGGTGGTAGTTTTTACATGCCCTTGGCTCATTTGTTGCAACTTTCTATTAGGATTTCGAAATCCCCTTTTCATCCAAAATAGGGATGAATATATTGTCCTAAAGTTTGTATTTGGGACAATTGCGCCTAATGTTCTAGGAAAAAAAAGTAGAAAAAATCTGCTATAAGACAGTTACAAGGCCTTGGACTGACGTGATCGCGTTGGTCTATGAGTGGTCCTAAAAAGAGCTTCGTGCTCAGAGTGCTAAAGCCATATCAAACTATCTAACATGTCCATCAACGTTTTTAGAGATTAAAAATATTTACATGGCGCCGTTGTTCTTGCAAGGGTATTGTTGAGTGGCATGGCAGTCTTCTTACTCCGATACAATTATTACTCCGTTGAGAAGTGTCTGTTCTTCCCATTCTGGTATATTAAAAAAAACACACGCACACCACACAGAATGTTGAGTAGTCATACCATATGCACTTTCAAAGATGCTTACACCTCAGATATTAATTTTTTTTTACATCATTCTACTAATATTGCATCAAAAATTGATTTAGGGTACGTGCAAGATTAGTTCATTGAGGTCAGACCAACTTCCCAAATTTTAGTTTTTTGACTTGATAGTGTGTTTTTTTCAATTTATTTTTTCGATTGGAAACATTTCTGAATCCGCACGTTTCAGATAAGATAGATTTGGAATTTTTTCATGGTGTATAAGATGGTAGGGTTTTCAGTTTCCGCCAGTGATATCTATAAACAACGCTTTTCAGTAATCAAGATTGAGAACTTTTCAGAAAGTGTAGAGCCTTCTATCATACGACAGCTAGCTCCTTTCTATTTTGAAAATAAAAAATGATTTCCCGTATATCACAGATTATGTTATGGAATCGTTGATTTATTTATTTTTTAAAAAAAGGTGGGGAAGTGTTTGCCCGAACTTTCGTAGTGAACACTAAGTTGTGGGAAGAGTTGTTAAGAAACTTATTATCCCTCGAGTTCCGCAACTGGTTTCTGGAGAGAATATATTCATATTATCAGCCGCTGCGAGTCCATGAGACTGTCTGTGTAATGATAACTGTTCGAACAACGATAGAAAGCAAGAGCATTCATGTCTCTCCTATAGAAACTAGGTGTGTATCCTGTTGATCTTGTTCAAAAAGGTCTAGGAGTTATTTCAAAGGTCACAAAGTATCAGTGGCTATTTGCCTGTCTGACTAACAATGCTGTGTAAGACCATGATAGAAGCACTGGGGCAAATTCACCTGTTCAGTCGAGGATTCAGAGAATCACGAACCTTCTTTATAAAATTCGGGTCAAATTTCATCTACAGGAGGATGAAGAGTGCTGAACATGGGCTTCATATTGTATTTTTTCTAAAGAGAGGAGTTTCCCAAGGCGTTTTAACAGTCCAAGATCCACTACCTTCTCCTCTATATAAAAAATCTAAGAGCGTGACTACCAAGGTAGAACCTGACACAGTCATCCATGCGAGAGGATGCCTCATAAACCTTCCACAAATGGATTGGGCTCATTGCGACGCAATGTATTAAACGTGCTGATTTTCTAAGTCAATTCGAACTGTTCCCAAGGTCACTATTGACTATTTTCTTTCGCGTGCGAATCGTGAATAAAGCAATGGTCAATTCATCAGATCGGATCACGTATACGACCTTCTACTAATCATCGTTGTCCTTAAGGGGTCAAAAAGGACTAACAGCAAAGTTCAGAAGTATTCTGATTAATGCCTAACATATTTTGTGAATTAGAATGGACGATAATTAATTCGTGATCACACAGCATACGCGGGGGTCAGACTCGTGTGTTGATGGTTAAACATCTACTATGTTGTGTACTCCTATTTACCTATGACCCCGTGGACTAACTAACTAATATTTATCACATTATAACTCATGTAGCGGGGGGGCCCATGCAGGACCAGTGACCGCTCTATTTGGTGAATTGGTGTTCCAAATATATGCGAAATGGTGAAGATTTGTAAATGGGGGGAACGTGTTTTAGTGTTTCAAGAAACATTTGAAATTCATCAATAAACATTTCGACAGAAGACAAGTATTTGAATAAAGATAGTTCTTGCAAGAAAACTGTTCTATCACAGCCTTAGGACACATAGATGAATATATAACTTTGTTGTTTTATAAAATGCGGTGTGTGCGCTATCGGAGTTTATTATTCATTATTTTCGAGGGACGAAATATTCAATGATGTTTCAGCAAACTTTAAACGCTAACAAGTACTATGACCCCCCATAATGTGGGCAGTGTGTGTCATAAGAAAAATAGACAGAAATTTCATCATCATGGGAATCACTTCTTATGATAATTTATATTTCTGATAGAAATGGTAATGCTAGACTAATAGCAAGATTGTAGTATTTGGGGTTATAATAATTCTGCGCGGGCTCTTACCAACCATTTTCTTTAATTTTGATTTAATTTAATATCTTGTATGTTGTGCTGCTGTTTTGGCGCTTATAATAAAGACTCCTCCTAAATTCTGCAAAGCCAACTGTATTTCATACAATCAACAGTTACATATCCCACAGTTTGCTAGTACAGCATGGAAGAGAGACCGGGACTCATCCATCTAAATGTGACTACAGAATTCAGGGGTATATGGCCTTTTTCAAACTAGACGATCTTGCTACAATGGGGAATTGTTTCATCCGCAATTTTTTTTTTATGTTTTAGAATTCAAGAATCAAATTGGATTGGGTATGTATATTATACTTTCGCTCCCCCCCATTTGGGCGTGCTATCTTTCACTGGGCTGGGGGAATTTTTTGCGTTTACATTTCATTAAATTGCAATTTCTCAAACACAGTTGTTTTTGAATTATTTATAATAAATTTCCAAAACCCCTTCATAATGGGATTTGGTAAAATCATAGTAAATTAATGGCTACCATTCTGTCTGCATATCTTCATGATATGCGGATCTACTTTGCTGTCTTACACATGCATAAGACCATCAACTTCTCCCCATCTCATTATCATTAGCTCGGTCTTAATATAAATTAAAAGATGGCTCGGGAGCAGTTGCAGGGTTAAATGGGGGACAAAAATTATACAGGGAGGGACACATGAATTGTATCATTTCCTATACCTTTAAAAAAAAAAATGATTTGAAGCTGAGAGCTCGGAAATTTTGATGCTAGTCTTGCTATCAAAAAATTATCACTGTAGGTTACACTAAGATGTTTACTTCTCTTTATGCCGCGATCTTAAATATGTGACACCAACTGTCACTCTATTCCCACTGTAAGAGGTTATAGCAGGGACATATATTTTTCAAAGATATTTTTGTCGAGAGCTCATTTTAATAACCTCATATACAAACAATGTCAGAGTGCAAGGCGGGGAATAAACTTGCTTCTCATACCATGATAATGTTCTTCCTCACCTATATTTGAATGTGTATTACGATGTTCATGTCATAGTAATATGCGACTTTCTTCAAACAACGTAGAATAATGTATACAACGTTAATCATGAAAAAGTATAGATATTTTTTGGACTTAATACTATAGTTTGAGAGCTCTACTCACTAATAATCTTCGTGGTGTCTGACACCAAGTCTATTAAGCCTTAAAATATCTTGCAAATTGCTTCGAAGGCTAGGAACTTGTCAAGGAAACTTATTAGCTGCTAAATGGAGCAGCACAGAACGGTGGAGCATGATCTTTAGGTATATGGAGTTGATAGAACGGCGAAGGGTAGTGCGGGGTTATTAAATTGTATGTGGTTTTATTCTATCGGGCTGAGAATTCGCGTTTTGGTTTGGCATAGATATTAGTTGTGTAATTCGCGTTTATGTTTTTGTTTTGCTCGTAAACAAGGGCTCTTTTCAATAAATTACTTCTATGTATATAGCTGATTATTGATTTGTACATACATGTGCTATTTGGGAAAGGCATGAAGATTCCTGGAGGAAAGCACTGAGGAGAGGAGAGACAATAATAATTTCTTTTTTGCCGGTCCTTGTGTTTTCATTTCGCCTAACTTTTAATATGGTTTGTTCGGCGGCTTAGACACACCTGGCTTCTTCATCATAGGGAATGTTGTTTAACCTTTATATCCCACTGTCTATGCGGGGCTAGAAGCTGTTAACCAAAATTTGTACGCTGTCTCCGAGCAGGTTGGGGCACTTCCTATTTATAGACAAGTAAAGTCTCGGAATGCCCGGTTCTGGGGTTGGACTGCTACTGAGAGTTACTAAAAGGCACTTTAAAAGGTTGAAGACAAAAGGGGCGCCGTAAACCTTTCCTTTAAGTCTGTTTGCCAAAGTAACCTAGTGCGAATGGAGAGGTAAACCGAGGGATTATAGTGAAACAATCAATACTAGGTTTCTCTTCGGGCGTTTTGATCAATCACATCGTAGGAATTCAGGAAAAAAGTGCACCTCTCCGTTTTATATGAGCTTTGCGCGCGTTACTTTAATATTTGTCGGAAATTGTGAACGGAAGAGGAGGTGCTGATTAGTGGAGATCACCTTATTTCTCACGCACTATATCAGGATTCTTGCTAAGAAGTACACTTGGAAGACAAAAAACCGCACTAACTTCCAGATTTCAGTATGCTTCATCCCGCTTACTGAGGCGATGGAGATTTCAGTAACTTTACAAGAGCAGTAACCACTTTTTGTTAAGTAGCTATATATATTGATTTCATGGTCGACTATAAGCATTTATATGCACTTAGAGTAAGGGAGGGGGTATTTTTTCCATCGCGTTAATTATCTCAATAAAAGGCATAGGTTATAATGAACTTTTTGCCATTTCATAAACAATCCACTAACAAAGTCCCTATCAAATTAAATCATGTACAATTTAGACAGAACCTTTAAATTTGTCACGCGGGTGTATGAGGGTTTATATTTCAAAAATTGTTTTAATATAAGAACTAATTCCAATATGGCCTCAAAAAGGTAGAGCTTATGTAACGTTTCATATGGCAAGTTCTATATTCCATTACGGTAAAACGACATGGTTTAATCTATACTAATCAAAACATATTGACAGTTTAGATAATCCATTAGTTAGTTTTTAATGAAGAGTGGTGTATTTTTTCACCTAATTTCCATTTAATACTAGCGTTGATCGAAATTATCTCCAAACCAAAAGTACCATATATATAATTGAAATAAATTATTCAAGGTGACTACAATTTAATTATTAACCTCTATCTGGTCACTCACAATCGGATAGGGGTGGTTACTATAGGATTTTTTTTCAGTGGTGACTTTTAAACTTTTTCTACCAAATAATTTACTAACCTATATCTCATAATTTGGTTCTATCTTTGAAAAATGACTCTAAGAGAGTCACCACATTTGGCATGCGGTGGAACCTCATAGGGGTTAAGAGTTAGTAAAGAGTAGTAACATAGAGGGCCTAGACCAGATATACCAAGGTTTTTTGTAAAGTGGTGGATCGTGGATTATGGCGATCCTTTTTGGTGGGGGCGGATATGCCATATCCAGGTGTCCTTTGAATCTCGTAGCTATTTAATTGGCGGCATAGGTTTCGCTCTCACCAATAGAAAAAATCAATTACTGGGTCCAGCGTGTAACCTACTAAACAAACCATCCTTCAGACTTCTGTAATGGGTGGGCCAATTAGCATTAGGATCTAGAACTAAGGAAAGTTCGGGGTTATGTACAAACCTGAGAATTGGGGCGGTGGGGTCTTTGAACTTCTTGCAATTAGTGAACACAGAGTGGGATATTGGTATTGAGCCCTTAGTCCATTGTGATGATGATGTTGGCTTTGCAAAAGATCAAAGGTAAGAGAAATTTTTGGTTCACCGTAAAGGTATTTAGGGTGTGCAAAATGAAGGCAGGTCGCGTTGGATGGCACCATTGGACCCTTTTGGTTAAATTTATCTTTGGAGGGGAAACAAACTGGCGTTTGACTCGATCCACTTACTACATTATGCTTGTTTTTAAAAGTACTATATTTGATCTAATATAGGCATTTGAGTTAGATAAAATATACACAGAAGGTGAACAAATTGATGACAATTTTCCAATAATACTCATATTGCATTTGGTCCTAGGGTGCAGTTGGGATTTATTTGCCCCGTTTCTTACACACTTATTGGTGGTGTTTGCCATAAGTTTTATGTTGATAAAAAATCAATTTACGGCGCGTACATGAGGTCCCATTAATTAGCATTTAGGACTACGCATTTGGCTGTCAACTCTCGTTCGCTCTCCAACTGTTGTAATTGCTTATTCTTACTTATGGTACTGATTCTTTGTAGGTTGATTATGCAATTGGTAGGGGCTTGATGTCTACTGCGAATTTGGGAATTCACCTCAAGTTCAACCAGTAACCACAGTTTTTCCATACGTTCAAAGTCGATCAACTTTCGGCGCACCTTTTGAAAGGGAAACACTTGACTATTCCGTATTGTTTGTTACCCCTCTTTTGTTAACACGGATAAAAATGTATTGTGATGAGGAAAGTTTTGAATGTCGCAACTTATTTAGATAGATAACTAACCCTCAGCTGCACCCAAATATGGAACCCCCACTTGATGGGCACGCGTCGTCCATCAATAATTTATATTGATGAAACCTTTTTGTACTTAGTTGGAGGGGACGGCTCTATCTGGTTAGCCTCCCCTAAAATATATCACGTCAAATTAACAAAAGGTTATGGATTTAATTTTTATTTTTCATTTAATCAGCTGGTCCAGAATGCGCCATTAACTAAAATCAATTTACATTATTATCATACATTTTACGTCCAGGTATAGTATTAGATGTATATATATGTTTGCGCGTTTAACATTGTGGATACTTTTAGTGTTTATTTATCCTTATTTTTAACCATAAATTTTATCTTCCCTTACATCAGAATGAGATAAAGTCTATCATTAATACTTGCATATTATTTATATTGAGGGAAATATTGGTATTAAAAAAAAAAACAAGACGGAAGAAAAATGTGTTAAATTTAAGAAAATGTGGTCAAAAATCATACACTATAATTCCGACATTGAGTTCCTACATCCTTTCTGGTCATATTATGTTGAAATATAGTGATAAACGCTTAATGTGCATATTCGTAACTATTTTGTTTTCTGGTTCTATTCCATACTCGGGTTTGCTAGATGAGTCATCTATGACTTCATTTTTGATACACAGTGCGCGTAATCAAACTAATGGACGGTCTATCAGTCATGCAAATTACCTAAAGTGGGTTTTAAGACAGAAAAACTATTTGTAACATCTATTTTTACCAAAAATTCCATTTATTTTACAAAATCGAAACTTTTCATTGCACGCCCCAAGTGTTTATCTTGATGATGCAGGGCTATTGACATTTTTAGGGATATCCATGGGAAGCTCTCTCCCAATGAATTATCTTAACCTATATGTCCTGTTTTAATCTTGATTCTAATAGAGAGAAATAGTATCATTTAACTAAGAGGACTATACCAGGGCGAACTCAAATGGCAACGTATTGTGTTTGGTTCTAAATTAAAGCGGCTGCTATTAGGTTAATCAATTGAAATCAAACTCTGATCAAGGTCACCAACTGGCGCGATAAAAAATCTTTAGTGGGCCCTCGTCTTTAAGTAATGTATTTTTATATTTATATGTGATTCAATCAGTATTGGTGCAATTACATTAAAAAAGGAAACAGAAAGTTAATGGGATATGTTGGGTCCCTAGGCCGCTCAAAATCCAATAAATCGGGTTCATTGGCCCCAAATACATTATCTTACAGTTAGATCAGTAGTGTGAGGTTGTTCGAGGAGGACACGCTAAATCTGATGGGAAGGTGGTATGTAGTTCTGGAGTATTTGCGATACGGAAAAGCACGATGGAGGTTGAACGTCATCTTTTTTCAATCACCCATTAAACTGGACAGTGCTCGGGATAGAACAAAATCGTCCGTTTGGAGCTTCATTATGTGTTACAAATTGGAAGACACGAATATCTAAGCAGTGGCATATGTGTATGCTCGGAAGAATGATGGATGAAAGGGGATATTGTCACATAGCTTTGTCTCTATTAGGCCCTTATTTTGGCTCGGCAACTTCCCGTCACAATTGCGTTTCTTTCGACAAGGCGGACAGTCCTTATTGTAATACTTATTGGGTACCCTTTGGGCACATGTCACAGAGCGAGTGGGTGGTGACTGTTTTATGTCCTCTTTTTTGTTTCAGGTGGGTCCTAATCCATCCGTATGTCTGTGAATCTAGGCCCTGATTTGCAAGGGGGTCATTATTCTTTTTCGCCGGGTTTAAACGTTCTTCACTTTACCGATGTAGCGGGCCAATTCTTGGAGCACTCTCTATCTTGCGGAAAACCGCCACTCTATTGTAATGCTGTGGGTAGGGAAGAGACAGCAGGGCCCGAGCACACGCCTAGTTATCAAGTCCTTAGACGCACTACAGCAACCCGGATGGGCCAAATCTTATTTGGATATTAGTCTTTGTTGTGGTATCAATACTATGTGTGATTTAGGCATCACAATGGCTTGGAGTCACGTGATAAATTTCGCTGGGTTGATTGGCGAATGTTTATACATAACTATGTACACTCCACGTTCACTGACCAAATGTAAGTAAGACTGTGTGCATTATCTGGTGATAACATAACCGGATAATAACTCGTCCTATATAATTATCTTCCATGGCATTTGATTATCCTTCCTTAATTGTTGCGTTAAGGTTATAAATAATAAGGGACCAATCATCACAATATTTCATTCGCACTTAAATCAACAACAAGAGCTATACAATGACTTATTTTAGCTGGATCTTTTGTGTTTACAGTACACTGGATAGAGGAAAGATAAAGAGGCACGTAAGATCTGCGTAAGAGCAAATACTGGAGGTGGTGAAGGGAGAGAGAGAGGAAAAGGAGGAAAGGATCACCTATTTTTTTCCAGGAGGAAAGAATTTTTTCAAACCACACCTTAATACTAAATCTCTTATTACGTATTGGGGATGGACCCATATTTTGTTGGGCGATCGATATCAGTTGGGGTATAGCCTATACCCATAGAAACTTATAACCTCCGGCCCCCACCCCCACCACCAAACACGTGCATTTAGATATTGTTCGGTCATTAATAAATCTTTTCGGATAATAGATATTTTTATGGGTTGTTCTGATGCATAACATTATCTTTTATTCTTAAATAAACTCTTTTCGAACGAAACATTGATCTGTCCCGCCGGTAAACTTGAATCAGCAGCAATGATTTTGGTTACCTCGAATCATGATGAACCATCCCACTTGTTTGAATGCAACACATGATTTTCCCCACAGAAGTATATCAGGGAGCAATTTTGAAAACTTTTATCGCCTCATGTCCACAAACCGTCACTTGACATCTTAATCTGGACACACACTCCGTTGCGTTTTAGGACATAAATCATTGTGACCATTCGGCTTATGTGAAACTTCGAATGGATTAAGGGGTGTACTTTCTTAAAGACTTAACTGCAACATGTCACATTTTAGAAATCCGGCATTTAATCATCGGGAGCAAAAAGAGGAAAACATGTATTTTAGTAACTACAATCCGGGCTGGAACAAAAATACAACAATTCAGGTTGCAAACCGTGTTTTGATTTTATCACAATAATAGTAAGGGATGGTTTGTTTTTTATTTTAAGCGGCTAATCGGTTTGATGATATTTGGATCGATTGGTCGGATTTGATCTCTTAATCAATGTAATACCGTTATTGAGCATAGATGTAAATAGGTCACAACTATTGGTTATGTTGTTATCCATTTAATGTCATCGGAAATTAATTTCTGTTTACAGTCCTTTAAAACGGTTGGTTCAAGACTAATTACCACAGCTTTACTTGGTGACACGCACGGGTTCTAAATTCTTGCACACGCCCTCGACCTGGCACTATCTTATTAGAACACTACGTTGTGGATTTCGCTTCGGTGACCCTCTTTTACTGAAAAAAAATGGTAAATAGTTTTAGAACGTTAATACAACGGACTGATAAACATTGATATGCAATTGACTAGTATGACCAAGATAGATTGATAAAGCAACTATTAATTATGCTTGATACATAGGCACCTATCAAACCTTCATTCAATGTGCAAATTAGATTATTGAAAGATAAACTCGTTTGTATTATCAGCTTATCGATAAACACAGTATATAAATTCATTTATTTCATTCTAGGAACAAAGTACCCGTGGGTCATTGGAATATAGTAAAAGGCTTTCTCCCAGAGATCGCGCTGTTGCATTGTTCGTAAGAGTCACGACATACTTGATAATGGGAGGCGGTGCTTACTCCAATCACTGAGAATAGAGAGACCGTGGGTAGGAAGTTATATCACAGTATAGCTTCGCAACCGTTTACACCCCCTTGCAAGGTGTTGCGTTCATTTTAACTGAAGCCCACAAAAAAAGATTCCTATGTCCCTCTTTTCCACAAGGCCGACTGGCTACTGAAGCATGTCTGCTAGCATCTTATTAACGTTAGAATTTTGCAGTCCGGGCTTTGGCCCTCCGGGGCCTAAAAGATGAAAACTTTGTTCTCCATTATGAGTGAGAATAACATTCACTCCCGCCACGTCGCGCAACGTAAACCACACCGGACAATGTTAGATAAGGCAATCAATTGCAATCTGTGAAACATGTCGAACATGTGTTAATCCCTTCGTTCGTTTACTGGCGACCCTATGAAATCAATCCGCCCTCCGCCTTTTATCCTCAGTACAGCTATTTCATGTTAAATATTCCACCACCGCCATGAAGGCGTTATTTTATTTTTTCCCTGAGACATGATATGAACTGTATATTCACAACAAATTTTGCAGGTGTTTTCTAGCATTTAGCCAGGAACAAGGGAAATCCGTCATTAATATATGCATCAACATTAAATAATTTGGAAGGATTTTAATTGATGAAAAGTTACTTTCCTGTGGAGATTTGCGAATTATTAAAGGATAGTGG